>JAFVLL020005226.1:0-17660 GCA_021397915.2 Tor tambroides | reverse complement strand
TATTTGTGATTTAATTTGTTTGTTACATTGCACTGATCTCTTAGTTTATATGTTGTTTTGGTCAACAGATTTGCGTGTTCATCTGGGTTAGCGCAAACAGGGCTGTTTGTCCATTCTGCGCTGATGTTTACAAGAGTTTTATTTTGAGCTCCGTCTGCCATTGCAGCGCCCCGTTTCTTTCATTTTCCTTTTCTCGTTCTCTTTCTCTAAATAAATAAATGTCCCTGGAGAAGCCCTGGTCTGGACCGCTTAAAGAGCAGTGCGATTCTGCGACTTTGACCTAAAAGCATCCCATAATTCCTGGTCCCCTGCTCATTCCTGCCGTGTGCAGTGAATAATGAACGCAGGCAGACTAAATTTGGAGCCTCTGTTCTCTTTTTAGCAGCATGAGCTATTTCTGGCGCGCTCGCTCTCACGTGCCGCGTACGAGACCTGAATTATTCATGACGGGAGGGGTTCGGGAGGCAATGTGAGGTGAAGAAAATGCTCCTTTCTCCAGTCCAGATCTTTCTCTTGTAAATGTGAGAATTGCAGTCTAGCTCTTTTGATTTTTAATCATGCATTTTCTCTCTTCTGACGTCTCTGCACTCACAGATGTCCACGCTCCGAGCAAATCTGTTAAGCTCCATCAAAAGGCATAATTTGTATTAATTAGTACCATTACTGAGCAGCTGTTAAGACTATCATCAGTCCAATCGATTCGTCTAAAGGTCACGTCTGCTGGTTTGGCACTGTGTTTATGAAAGGCTCAGTAAAATGCTGTACAAATGAATGAAACATTGATAAAGCAGAGCTGAAGTGATGTGAAGCCACCATATGTAAACACTTCACATGGAGATATGGAGGGATAGATAGCTAGACAGATAGATGGATACATAGACTGATAGATAAATAGACACAGATGGATAGATATACAAACAGACAGACAGGTAGACAAATAGATAGGCAGATAGATGGATAGACATGGATAAATGGGTAGATGAATAAATATATGTATAAACAGTATAAACAAATAGATAGACAGATGAAAGATAATTAGATAGACAGGAAGATGATAGACAGATGGACAAATGGATAGGTAGATGCATAAATAGATCTGTAGACGTTAAACAGTTAGATAGATAGACAGGTGCATAAATAAACATTGGATAGATGTTAGACAAATGGGCAAATAGATTGACGAATATATAGAAGCATAAACAGACAAATAAATAGACATGTAAATGTGGATGGATGGATGGATGGATGGATGGATGGATGGACGGAGGGACAGACAGACAGACAGACAGACAGACAGACAGACAGATAGATAGATAGATAGATAGATAGATAGATAGATAGATAGATGAATAAACAATGGATTGAAGGATAGACAAATTGGCAAATAGATTGACGAATATATAGATGCATAAACAGACAAATAGATGGATACTATAGACAGGTAAATGTAGACAGATAGACAAAATGGATATATAGACAAATAAATAGATGTATAAACAGACAAATAGATGGATAGACAGGTAGATTGATAGGCAGATGGACAAATGGATAGATAGCTGCATAGACAGACAGATAGATGGATAGACGGGTAGCTGGATAGACAGATGAACAAAATTGATAGATAGACAAATAAACAGATGTATAAATGAATAGATAGGTAGATAGACAGATGAACAAATGAATGAATGCACAGACAGACAGACAGACTATAGATAGATGGTTAGACGGGTAGAAGAATAAATGTATAGGCAGATAGATGGATGGACCAAATGGACGGACGGATGGATGTAGGCTGTTGATTTGGTTTATTGTAGGTACTGTTGGTAGGTTGGTACTGTCGGTTGATAAACAGACTTTTTCATGGAAGCTTCACTTCACATTGCATCACCTGGCATATGTCACCGTGGCAATACCTGCCTCCATCATATGGCAGGGTG
Source organism: Tor tambroides (assembly GCA_021397915.2). Lineage (NCBI taxonomy): Eukaryota > Metazoa > Chordata > Actinopteri > Cypriniformes > Cyprinidae > Tor > Tor tambroides. The sequence continues at coordinate 15,723 of JAFVLL020005226.1, read as the reverse complement.
TGTAATGATGAGGGCAGCCATTAGCCGCAGACCTGTGTGCTGTGGAATGAAAGCTTTTCTCCGGCTGCAGGCAGCGTTCCACTGTACAGGTGCTGATTTCTCCGAGGAGAGAAGTGTTTGGGAAGAAAATGAGCTGGCCGGAGGCTGCTGGGGCTGTATAAATACAGATAAGGCTCTATTTTGGGAACTTTAAAGTACAATATCATTTATAATTTTTTTTCTGGTGAAAGTCTGTGGGACAAATTGTATCTGTGGAAATATAATGGGTCTTTCATACTTTCAGAAAAATGAGCCATTGACTGCTCTGGCCCGTGGGGTCATCTGAATGTAAATAATTTGGAGCATAGTTAGTTAATGTAGCATTTTGGTCCATTTCTGTAGGAGAATAAATGGAAATGGCTCTATTTTTGGTTGGATCAGGTGTTATAAGAGGTCATTTCCCCAGTAAATGAATTTCTGGGGTTTGGACAGGAGCTCTCCCGCTCCGGGACTCAGGGTTAAGTGACTCCACTCATAGACTCACCTCTGGGGAACTGAACTCACTGCGCTATGATGTCAAATCTATTTCCTGAGCTCTACACTGCTGATTATTCAAATCAGCCTTCTGCTACTTTCCAGCAGTTTTAACACATGGTACACTAGAGCTTTCGGTGTGATCTGGATGAGTCTGGGTCATCTGGTTGGTGTCAGTGCGAAAGGAACCAAACCCCAGTCCTCTTGTTTCAAATGTTTGATCAAAACCTAAATCTGATTTTACCTTCCTTGTCATTGTTGACACACATATATACAGAAAATGTGCATAATCATACCTTTAGGCAGTACAATTAAAGTGCCCCTACTGTGGATAATGAAAGGTTCATATTTTGGTTTTGGGAGTCCCCAACAACAGGTTGACATGCATGTAAGGTCAAAAAAACACTTTCATTGTCTTATAATATGCATTTATTTTTACCTTACTTGCTCGACGACTCCCAAACGATTTGCTCAACGATTCATTTTTCCAAACCCCTCCTTTGCGTGATAGTGATTGGTCCGATTGGTCGATTTCATTTCCTTTTCATCATGCCTGTAATTCCTGATAAAACAGCGTTTGTGAGCGCAGTGTTGCTTTGTGTACAGCGTTGCCAGGGAAACCGCTATTTTTATCGCTCCAAAATCGGCAGCTAGTGGCAAAGAATGAATTTGTATTTTCATTCAGACCAACGCGAAAAGACCAACAAGTGGGCGGGCAGTATGCTAATGTTTCATGTTGACGTCAAAACATGAAATGACTTGGGACTCGTTTTAAAAAGGACTCGTTTCAATGATTCAGAGTCGACTCGTTTTTTGAGAGACAATAACTGTATACATGGTGCACTTTCAGATTTAAAACTTGCAGGATGTTTTTGTTCACTTAGAGCTGTGTTACACACTGCTTGAAAGGTCATTTTCAAAAATCCATAATAGGGGCACTTTAAGAGTATTGCTTGTATCTTATCTACCCTTAAAGGGATAGTTTACCCAAAATTTAAAATTCTGTCATTAATATTAAATAAGGACTTTAAATAAGGACTATTAAATAAAGGACTTTATACAACAATTCTTCTCCTCCAAATCACGTCTTCCACCTTTATTGAGAGTACCATGACGCATGTGCATTGCATTCCTCTGCATTTAAGAGAAGAAGAATTGCTGAATAAAGTCATTTTTGTTTTCTTTGCGCACAAAAAGTAGTCTCGCAGCTATGTAAAATTACAGTTGGACAACTGATGTCACATGGACTGTTTTACCAATGTCCTTACTACATTTCTGGGTCTGGGAACATTTCAGTTACGTTGCTATCTATGCAGGTTCAGAAAGCTCCCGGATTTCATCAAAAATATCTTAATTTGTGTTCCGAAGATAAACGAAGGTCTTACGGCCAGCAGCCAGTCAAACTTCAACAGCTTATAATGTCACATCTGAATTGCCGATCATTACAAAAAATGGCACATACTTGGAAGGCATCACAATTAAGCTGTGTATTAAATTTGGAGAGAATCGGAGACAAGGGGACGTTATAACACAGTTTTTGCCTATAAATCTGGAATCTTTATAGTTAAATTTAAAATTCCGGTTTCTTCTGATTCTGAATCAGTTGATTATTTGAGTATCCATTTATGTGTGAAAACATTTCCGCCACCTACTTTTCAAACTTTTCCTATGACGTTTGTCAGATTTGCACAAAATTGGTTATCTGAAAACCTAAGTATCTTAAGTTCCAGTGCATGATTTGAGGGTTTTGGGTTTTTGTTCCCTCAGTATACATTGTGAACAGAGACCTGCAACGACCTTGATACAGTACTTTCAACCCATTTTAGTTCTATAATGTGACATATGTCTGAAGGAAACTTACATTTTATACAGTATATTATAAAAATGGTCTCAGTATGACTGTTTGGTAAAGTCAGCCGTGACTAAAAAACCCATTTTGAAGGTAATGCAATTTGGATTAAAGCTTAGGCAAACAATATTTGTTTTTTTTTGTTTTTTGTTTTTTTTAAGAATAATATGCACCGATGAATCATTCACAACACCAGGAATGTGTATTAAGAATATAAACAAGATGAGTTTTTATATTTAATGTTGACTTTAAATTCACTGCAGGAATGAGATCAGGCTAGTAGTGGATGAATCAGGCTATGAATCACTCACTGTTAAAAAGATGCATTAAAGAAATGCTATGCAGCTAAACCGTAGTTGTAACCATTTAACTGAAGATCTAGCAAATCAGACACCTACTTGTCCGCATTGATTCTTCCCATCAGTATTCTGTTTCTACCTCCTCCTTTTCGTCTAAACCAAGTGTTTAAGTGCAAGCGTTCACCTCTGAGTCTGTGAAGCGGCATCAAACGTGCTCCTCGACCTCTCGGCTTTGATGTGTCATTTTTATGTTCTTAATCACCGCAGACATTGTCATCAGTATTTTGTCCCTTTCTCCGCAACTTCCTGCCTCTGATCAATTAGAGAGGGAGAGACCTTTAATGTTGTGATGTAATTCACTTAATCAAAACTGATTAAGGTGAAAAAGCGAAGCTTAAAATGTCTGGAGACGGAATAATGAAAGGACTCGATGTACTCTGCTTTCATCCCTTTTTGTCCGCTGTTTGCTTTCTTGTAATCTTGTAATTTCATCTTCCTCCTCTTCTACGTCAGTACGTTTCCACAGATAATAAATACACTCACTGTCAGATTCAACAGCAGCTAAATTTATGGTACATCTTAGAAAATGTGGGCAAAAAAAGTCTCTTTTCTCAATGTTTAAAAGCTCTCTTTACCTGCATTTTAAGGTGTTATAGGTGCACTCCCGGCATAAAGGTTGTTTTAACAGGTATGTGAGCAGCATTATGATGCTGTCTTCTAAAGTATCTTTTTTTTTAGTGCATCCTTTGCCGACAAGGCAATCCCAAAATGCACTGCAACAAGGTCAGTAAAAAATAAATCAATCAAATACTAAACTGAGTTTAAAATAGTAAATACTTATTTTAAATCAACTATTTTACCTAATATCTGAAGTAATATGTATGCATATTGCTATTATTATTTGTAATTTGCAGAATATACATAAAAATATATAGCATACAACATTTAAAGTAAGAAAAGTTAAGTAATTTATTTAAATTTTATTTTATATTTATTTTTAATGATTTAATGCATTTCTATTTTTATTTTATTTTTATTTATTTATTGTTTTTTAACTATTATTTTTAGATGTTGTTTATTGAATTAAGTGCATACTCAAAGTACACGCTGTCAGAAGTGTCACTTCTATTTTGTCAATTTGCAGAATAGACATAAAAATACATAGCATACAAAAAAGAATAAAATTTGAGTAAATGTTATTTTTATATCATATTTATATTTTTACATTTTTAGTATTATTTTAATGGTTTTACTTTTTAAATCTATTTTTAGAAGTAATTCTTTCACTGAATTCAGTACATACTCGAAGTACAGAATATTTGCAGAATATGCATAAAAATGCATAGCATACAAAATTTTAAGAAGAGAAGGTTGGATAATATTTTTAATTGTTATACTGTTTTAAAGTTATTTATTTATTTATTTATTTATTTATTTATTTAAATTCAGTACATACTCAGACTCTGCTGTCAGATGTGTCATCTTTTATTTATTGGGTCACACTGTGCTGAGTAGCTCCACCTACAGTGAAATGACATTGGTCCAAAATCCATCAAATATTGGCTGACCGGGTATGATATTTGTTGCTTCTCACATTTTGCTTTCAGAGAGGACATACAAATGCCTGTCACATCATGTCTGTTTAGGACACCTCAACAACCCCTGGGCTAGAAATTAGGATGTGTTGTTCCGGACTAGACATTACTTGTTGTGCCAGTGCGCTCCTGCTAAAATCCTGATAGCATTAAAGGCTCTGATATTCATTCTGATAGGCGCCCAAATGTGTGTCACCTCTCATTAGCTGTTTGACATGATCTGTTTGTGCTTTCCTACAGGGGATGGCTTGAGCTTTCTTCTTCAATGCAGCCAAGTTATTATTAGGCAGCCATCGTTAACAGATGCTCTCGTATGCGGTCTCTCTGTTCATCAGTCCTGTGACGTCCCTCTAAATGAGCCGAACACGCTAATTACTGATCTAACGGCACAAAAACACCTGTCTAAAACCTTAACCAACTGGTTTGCATTTGGTTTCCCTGACTATCTCAGACCGTTTTGACTTTTTTGTTTGTGTTTATAAAAATATTTGTAATAAATATTGCATTTTTAATAATTAATTCACCATATAATATAGTTCATTAGCAGTAGGCTACACAACTTCAGTGATGGAGGGGCCTTAGGGTACTCATTTGTGTTCACTTTTACTCTGCACTTTAACTTTGAAATTATAAATTAACCTTGACAACATTATTTAAAAGCTGTAAACCTAAAGCCACTCGTGCGGTTAAAGTCATTTCACTTTCCTTTAAATTAAATGCTGGATCCATGTGGTGGTTCAGTCAGTATCTAACCATATGCAGCTCTTCTAATGAAGAATGTGTTCATTAGCTTCTGTAATCAGTTGCAGACAGTGATCAGCTCAGATTCACCTACAGTTTCCTACTGACTTACAGCGTCATTCATTCCAGGCTGAGGTCAGATGAGTTAGTAAACGCTGATAATTGTGGCCATTAGCAGCTGTCTTGTGACAGTAAAGCTATGATTGGGAGGTTGATTAGATACATGATCGGATGTGTTGTGTTAATGACTGGACCATGATTGGACATGACACTAGGTCATCGCCTCCGATGGCTCGACATGATAAAAATGGTGTGCATGTGTGTAAACGTGCTTTGTATGTGCACTGTAAAAAATGATCGTGATTTTAACGGTGAAAATTGTGAAAATGCTACAGTAAAAACCTGTTAAATGGTTAACAGAAAGTTCCTGTAAAATTTACAGGGAAAAACCGTAAACTGACATTCCCAGGATTCCCTGCGTTGCATTTCAAATTCTGTTTGAATTTGATGTTTTTTCTTTGACTAACTATGTTTCTTCTTAGTTTTTTTTATCAGTTATGTTTATTAGGGTTGTATGTTACGTCTAATGTTGTTAAATTAATGTTTATTGCATATTTCAGTTTAATGAGTCTCACCATGATACTGTTTAGTGCTTGTGTGAATGACACTGTGCACCTTCTATATATGCTATTATTTAAAAGCTGCTTGTGATGGGCTTTGGTTCATCATGTGACTTTCTCATCACCACCTGCATTTGGTGGTTATCAGTGTATTTCAAAGGTACAAAACAGATTTCAGTACTTTAATAGGTTGCTATATTAACATTATGTCAGTTAAAGAAATTACAGTATTTAACTGTAAATTTAAGTTAAAACAGTAAAACCTAAAACGTTGTTACCGTATTTTTTACGGTAGAATTCCGACAACCACAGCTGCCAGTTTTTTACTGTAAATTCTACGGAATTTTTTTTACAGTGTGTATGGAGGATGTGCATTGTGAGTAGTATGCTTTCTAAATGCACCCATTTAATTCTGAGTAATGGATGGCACTTGAATTCAGTACCTGTGCTGGGCATTGCCTTATTTTATTTTATTTTATTTTATTTTATTTTGAATTTTTGTAGTTTTTCATTTTATCTTGATTTTTAAATTTAATTTAATTTTTTTTTTTTTTTTTTTTACATTTTTGCTTTGTGAGTAAAAGAAAAGTAGGATGAGACTTAAATTTATTGTTAGTGTTTGACATTAACTTAGTCTACTCAGCTTTCAAATTTGACTACTTCCCATTTATTTGTTTGTTTGGTTTATTTATTTGTTTTATTTTATTTTTAATAAAAGAACAGCATTATTGGACTTGTTTGTATATTTTATAGAATATATGCGCATATATATATATATATATATATATATATATATATATACAGTATACTTACAATAAGACATATTTAATGGAATAGATAACATGAAATATGTATACTTACATTTGCCTCCAGTTATACAAGCCATTTTTTCCTGTATGCATGTAAACCAAGGATAGCAAAGGGCAGCAGTCGCTTTCCGGCTGTAAAGCCCACAGCATTTCAAATAAAGTGGATTCATGTACTGTTGAGAGAAGACCTGCAATTAAAGACAAATCCAGACCTGCAATCAGTGCATCCTGTGTCTCGTTTACTGTATGACTCATACCATATAATGAAGGAAATAAACACAAGTGTGTGAGAGTGTGTCTATATATTTATATTTTACTTCACTTCATTAGCTGATATGGTTTCATTTATTTTTTATTTGTGCTCTTTTTTGAGTGACAGAAGAGCTTGATCTGTGTCTTTAATTTCAACACTGGTCATGTTTCCAGAGCAGATTGGCTGTTTAATGAATTTGTTCACCCAAAAATGAAAACTCTGTTGTTATTTAACCACCAATGTTGCTCCAAACATGCTTCTTCTACAATGGCCATGTTTGTTAAGATCCAAAAAGACAAAGAAGATATGGAATTATCATAAAATCATTAATGTAGTCCACACTACTTTTGCACTATTTTCCAGGTCTTCTGAAGTCACACAATAAGCTTTGCATTTGTAACTAGAGGCTAAAGTTCGTAAACAAACTTTGATGTTGGCTTGAGAAAGCCAACATGGGCAGCCTTGAAGCAAAAGAGCCAGATCATGTGTGTGTTCGGTGTTTTTGAGCTGGCCCACCACAAAAAAAAGTACCTCAGTTAACTTTCAAAATTTTTTTTTTTTTTCTATAGACGCGTGTTTTTTTGTATTCTTATAAAGTAGCTTATTATAACAGCTAAATGATCAATACCAGTTACATTTCACAATAAGCAAATTACAAGCAACAGAACAAAAAGCAGGTTTGTAGGTGTCCATGTGCAGAAACTGAATAATCAAATGTAAAATAAAACTGCATAGTCCTCATTAAAGGTAGAGTGATTCTTGTGAAATGCACAAAAATTATGCAGTCATGAGCAATGAGAGATTTTCTTGTTGTTGATGGATTAACATTAACATGTGCTTGTCGCTTTAATGCACAAGCACAATATAATGATACACATCCGATTTATTTCTCAACAGTTTATGTTTACTTGAGACATAAAGGACTGTTTTGGATGATGCTCGCCAAGATATCATGTATTTTGACATGATTTTGAATGTATTTGTCCGTTCAAGTGACAAATGAAGTGAAATTGTTTTCGTAATATTTCTTAGATCCTTGGCATTTGGTATTCTAACAAATAAGCTTACTGTGATAAAAGAAGTATAGATACCAGTTAAATTTCTCACTAAGCAAATTGAAAACAATAGCACAAAAGAGCAGGTTTTAGGAAGAATAATAATATGTTGGCTTTCTCAAGCCAACGTAAATATACAGTGCGGGTCATATGGACTGATTTTATCATACTTTTTGGTGTGGTCGTCCTTTTCAGATTCTTCAAATATTGCCCTTTTGTGTTCATTCCTTAAGCTTCATGAGCAGAATTTATTGATTATGATCTGCAGTTCCTCAGTTGTTTTATAGATCTATAACCCTGCAGTCTTCAGGAAGTCGAGCTGTGTTTTGAAGGACGCGTCCTGGTGGGAACGAGCTGATTGTTTGGCTGTTTTTTGCCATAGTTCTCTGTGGTAACATGAGGTGCCATCTGAGACAGCAGCATATGATGGATAATATTGTTGTTGTTGTTTTGACTTTTAACATCCAAGGACAGCAAGACCATTTAGGGACTTTATATTTTTAACGTGTCAGAGCGATAGCATAATTTTATGATTTGTCATTCTCTAGTGCTCGTAAACTGATGTTATGGTTCATATCATGTCATGAGTGTTTGGTTATTTATATGAACCTATTAAATGAGTTTCTAGCACCTCTGTTTAGAACCACATTTATTTTAGCATGTTTAGTTTTTATTGTATTTTATTTTTTAGCATGTTTTTATTTATTCATTTTTATTTTGCTTTTTTAGTTATGCGTTTTCTCTGGAGTTTTACATTTTTCTCCTCAATTTATTATTATTTTATTTTATTTTATTTTATTTTAAGTTTAAAATAAAAATACATTTAAAATAAAAATACATTTAAGTTTAGTTTAGTTTAGCATTTTTCCCTAGAAACAGCGCTTGCAATATAACGTTAGTCAAAATCGACACTACCAATCATCAGGGCTGGTCAAATTGGTGAATATTCAAATATGGGTGGTCATATGTTAATAAACTCAAAGTTGTGACTTCTGAATGAGCTGCTTTTATTGTTTAGTAGAGTAAATGTTCTGGACAGACTCTCTGTTTAAGTGGCAGGAAAAACTCTCTGACCCGCAGGCTGAAATTTGTGTGCTGGTGTCTGTGATGTGTGTCCTCATTACATGTCCAATCCTGACAGCTTCATTCCGTTGAACTTCTGCTTCACCATGTTCGTCATCCACAGAAAGTCTGAAAACTTTGTCTCAGAGTAGTTTCCACTGAGGGAGAAAAACAACAACACAATCTCTGCGGGAAAAGGATATTTTTTAACTTCTGATGCAGGTGGGCATGGAAACCAGCCATTGATAAAATGGCTAAAATGTCATTTTGTTTGTTTGGGTTGGACATTTTTAAATGTAATAACTCTCATGTCATCTGAACTGGTATCTGAAGGGTATTTACTCTTGTTTCAGGTAAAAATATTACAACTTTTTTATGAAGTTTTCCAGTTTGGGTACTGTGAGTTAGTATAGGAGTCTGTATTTTCTCAGTCGAGACATTTTGAACATTTGTCATTGTGCACCAATAGAGTCTTTGTGTTAAATGTGTACTGGGTGTACAGACATCCTTCAGTATAAATCCTTAGTCCAGACAAGTGGCCGTAACAAATAGGGATGCATCGATCCGATACTCAGTATCTGTATCGGCTCCGATACGGTCATTTTCTGTGGATCGGGTATCGGTCAGACGAGACGGATCCAAATCCGATATTGTGCGTATACTATTCTGTGTTATTGTTGAGCCCCACGAAAGGCACAAAAACATTATAAAGCACCATGTTGCTGCCTTCATGACTGTGCTATAGATTTAAAAGCAATGTCTTTGTTTTATAGTATATATTTATATATGTATTTGCTTGTTTTTTCATGAATGTATTTTACAACAATACAAAGAGCAATGTGTACCATTTTACCAGATTTAGTCCTACACTTATTCACTTTTATTTGTAAATAAAAAATGTTTCACTAGGTTTTATAAAATTATTGTGCACCCATGATTTTTCTAGAGTATCATTTGCTGCTGAATTATCCACTAACCTAGTTTATAATAGTATTTTTGTCATAGATTGATTATATATTTTTTCATTTGTTATTTTTCATTAAAATGGAGTAATCTATATGTAGTAGATTGTTTAACATACAAAAGAGTGACGATCAGGTCAACACAGAGAAGTATAGAAATTCTACATCGATTTAAAAAAAAAAAAACTGCGCTGGTATCGGCTTGGATCGGTATCGGCAGATACTCAGAATTTTCGGTATCAGATCGGATCGGTTCTGAAAAAATGGTATCGTTGCATCCCTAGTAACAAACCCATAATAGCGTTTCTTTCAGATGTCTGTGCCATTAAACAAGATGTGTTATTATAAAGGGAGCAAACAAACTGTTGCTCTGCCATTTAATATCATTTGCATTCATGTATGATTTGGCCGTTAAACAGACCCTGCAGCTTTGAGATTTATATTTTTTTTCATTCTTAGATTTTTCAAATAATTGGTAGATTTTAATTTGTAGGAATTTCCAAATAATTGTGTTTTTGAAATTTTTGAAAACTGACATTTCCTTCAGCCCTAAAAAAACAACACAACACGTGCAATTCAAAATGTCTAAATTGTTAAATTTAATTTTAATTTTCTTAATTTTCACATGGTACATTGGACTTTTCATAATGTAATTTCTAGGTTTTCATTTTTAGAATTTCATTTTAGATTTTTTGTAGATTGTAATGGGTAAGTTTTTCAAGTATTTGGGGGGGGGTATTTTTACATTTTTCTAATAATCTGTACATTTTAATATTTTTATCAGGTAATTATTTTGAGTTTTTAGGTCATTTGTAGGCTTTTCAGAAAATTCTTAGATTGCAATTTGTAGGTTTTAATTTGTATATTTTCAGGTAAATATTAGGTTTTAATTTGTACACTTTCAAAAAATTAATTTACAAATTTCTGATCATTTGTAGGTTTACTTATTTGGTTTTTCAGGTCATTTGTAGGTTTTATCTTTAGATTTTATGCAATTTGTACATTTGGTTTCATTTGGAGGTTTTCAGGTAACGTGGGGTTTTAATTTGTATTTTTCAGGTAGAGCTAAACTGGGAGGTAATATAATGGGTATAAACACTGTTGGTTTAGAAGAAACATTCATTCATTGAACCACCACTTAGATTGGAAGAGATCTAACCAACTCCAGTTTACTTTTTAATGTAAAATCTTGTTTCCTTGCAGCTTGCCAAGTGTCTCACAAAACTCTTGAGGATGATTCAAAGACTCGATGCCATCAACCTCACCAACATTAGCAAACCCAACAACTGTTGTACGTCCCCCAGTGGGCACAATGTAGCAGTTTTACGTGATGTTATTACGTTCTGACACATTTCGAGAAGCCCTTGCGTTCCTGTACATCTCAGTCCTCTCTTTCTCTAACTGTGTAATCAGTGCAAACTGTTTACTTCATTAAAGCAACCGCACACAGTGATGGTGACCAATGACAAAAGTGATTAGATTGTTTAAATGGGTTGTGTTTACATCTGTGCGTGTGTTTGTGTGAGTTGTTTATTCATGGGTCCTGTAGCTTTTTTCCCCCACACATTAAGTGTTCAGAATAGCACATACAATGTCTCATTTACATAATTAGGCTTAGACAACGGTGAGATTGAGGAGAACGCTGGAGATGAGCGTGTCCCGCGATGGAGATTTTCCAAAGCAATTTTAAGTTGATTGTTTTTGCAATTTAATATGAAGCGCTGCTGTTTTCGTCCACCACCTTTCGCATCGTCAGAAAAAAGTGGCATCCCCGTTACCCTCCAATGTGTGCTTCGCATCCCAATGGCATAATTACACACATTTGTGTGTGTGTACGCATATATGCGTGTTAAACAGTATGAAAGCGGCATGTCACGGACGCTAATAGTTTGTTCCTGCAAGAGTCAAATACAATACTTTTCCCCACTAGCTCGTATCTTCCTCACAGATGCGGTCTGACTGATAAGAGCGGCCGTTTTGTGCGTCTGTGTTTGCCTTTCCATTCACTCAGCTTGTGTTGTTACAGAAACGCTCGCCGCCGTCCCTCGTACCCCTTCAGGACAATTAGTGTCCGTCCTTACTGAACTAACAAATATTTACAGCCTGGCTTTGTGTGGCTCGCAGCTTGAATGATTCAAAGCTGTCAGAATAGAGCATTTTACGACAGGTATGAATGGTCTTTTGTGTCGTTTGGTCATTCATACTGAGTCATTGGGTTTGTTTTGCGTGTGAAAGTGTGGAATGCCATGCACGGCTCTAAGCTTTTATAGAAGCTCACAGCTTTCTGTATGAAGCTCCTCGAGGGGGTTTGGAAGGCAGTACATGCTGTTTCAAAGCTTTGCGGTTTAGTATTTTCTTAATGGAATGGTTACAGTCCGTTAACTTCAGGGTCTCCAACAGCTCTAGCTAAAGGTGTCCTTGTTAATAAACTCATGGTATACTCATAGGCTATTAGCATGAGGGTTTATTTGATATTATACAGACACTTTATGTGGAGTGTCTTGTTATATGTAGTATTTTATATAATTTAAGTTTTTTTTTATTGATTTGTGTACATTATACCCTATATGGGACAAGCAGTTTGGATGGATGTATACATTATCAATTATTTCTGTTATATAAAATAATTATTTTATTAAAAAATTACATAAATAATTACATTATTTTTTAGTATATATCATTATTATTGTATCATTTTTATAATTTATATTTATATATTTATATATTTTTTGTTAAATTGTATATATTATACCGTACATATGACAAGCAGATTGGATGAATATATGTATTATCCTTTTCTCTGGTATATAGTTGTTATTTTATAGAGAAAAAAATTAAATTAAAAAAAAAAAAAATATATATATATATATATATATATATATATATAATATTATTATTATTTATTATTATTATTATTTTCAGTATATATCATTAATTCAGTATATATCATTTATTTTTGTTTAATTATATTACATTAGATCCTACATAGGCCATATGGTTTGGATGGATGTATACATTATCCATTTTTTCTGATAAAATAAAGTAATTATTTTATAAATAATTACTATATATATATATATATATATATATATATATATATATATATATATATATAAATGCATGACAAACTAGTTTAAGGAAACAGAACCTATCACGAAAATATCCAATTCTCAAGAAAATCACATACAAACCATATCCTATCGTAATCGTGTGTTTATTATCTTATATAATCTATAGTGGCTGTTGTCATGTTTATTTCTTCTGTGTAAAAGCCTTAACATGTATGCTCTGGCTGAAACTCACACAACCAACCTCCTCTCCGTTCTTAAGTTGTCAGGTATACATTCCAAGTATAACACACATTAGTAAAAGGATCTATTTTCATTTTTATTTGTCTATATACACTTTGGGAGGCCGCGGTACATTATAAAAGTAGCCCAAAAAACCGCAACCCACGGCTCTGTAATTTTTCCTGCGACTGCATTTTCAAAATAGCCCAACTGCGCGGAAAACCGTTACCCTGGCAACACTGGCTCACTGTACCCTTATCACACAATGATAGATAACCTTCCGCCTGCGATGATGGCAAGAAGTTGGGGTCAAACCTTATCAAACAATTAATTTATGCTAAAAAAATTTTTGATATGTGAAGTTATTGCAATCATGAAAGTCTTCAGGAGCCACCCCCCCCCCCCCCTTAACCTATAATTACCCGGTTAAATTTAAACTCCACAGCAGGTCAAGTCAGGAATCAAATCAAATTATAATCCCTACCGGATAATCAGGGAAGGCCGCTCGGATAGATAGTTGGCGTTACTGCTGATTGTGTTTGTGTGCGTGTGGGGTCGTTTTAAAGGTTTTGCTGGCAGCTGTTTGACTCTGCTCTGATCCTAGGTTGTGTAAAACATGCCGTGAAATTGAAACTCCTAATTAGTTTCCTTTTGTGCCTGATAAAGAAGGATTTGCCGCTAATAGCTGGTTAGTGCAGCATTTAGAAACCCTCGGCCAAGCCAAGTAACAAAAGCGGTGATTTTACCCCTTTCCCGAGACCCCAGATTAAGAAGTCTCATCAAGTAGCTGTTGCCCTCTGATCCTGCCGGATAAAATGATTTTTTTTTTCTCATCAAAGAGATGTTTTGTTCTGTGAAACTAGTTTTTTGTCTCTTTCAGGTGGATTCAACCAAGATTCAGAAGCTTGTCGACCAGTTTCCCATGTTTCCTGTGTTTATTTCCTCCTTCAAAACTGATTTAATGTACACTTTGCGTTTTCTCGGTGTGGATATTGGATATTGGCATTTTTCGGGAGTTGTGGCTCCGCGTTGTTGCGCATACATTTACAGCCGAAGGTGTTGCCGTGATTGAGCGGGTTTCCAAGTCGATGCTGCCGTCATACCTGCGTCCTCCCACATCAAATGCTTAATCAATTCTTCACCGGCTAACAGGATTATGCGCGGAGGCCTTTGTGTACGAGAGCTCCCGGTGGAGACCCAGCTCTCGCACCTAGATCCAATTGAGCTCCATTCAAATGGCAGATCATTGATCGACTGGGAATCTGAAGGCCCGTTTGGTGTAGGTTACGTCTTGTTCTGTTGAAGACTTTTGTCCTTGTGGCAAATCCTGTCAGCCTTTCTGTTTATTCCCAGCAGGTCTATCATCCTAGTTAAGTCTAGTCACCTTTATGCAATAGAGATTGTTTCAAAGTAGCTTCTCAGTCATATACAGGAAAATAACAGAATCAATGCAAGCAGCTCTACAGAAAACAATGGACATTGATACTAGTTGTTTGACTGCCGCTTATGGGCTCTCTGGTCTTGGCACATTTTTTGAGCCAATCACCAGATGCCATGTGACTGTAATCACTCTTGGATTATTTGGTGGTTTTTAGTTTTAATATTCCTAATCTTCACAGTCATGCTGTATAAATGTTGTGTGTGCAGTAAGTCTCCTTAAATGCAGCATTCTGTACCATTGCAGTACTGAAATATTTGATATGTTCATATCAGTGTAGTTGCAAGACAACATCACCCTCTTTTACAACATTTTACAAGATTATTATAATTGATTTAGTATTATTCTTTACTAAATATCATGCATCATCATGCAATCCAAAAAGTTGGTCACAATTTGATTTATGATTCTTTACTAAATGATACAAAACATCATGAAATATGACATTTTGATTAAATAGTTGCATTTTACGTTTATTATGACGCTTTTCTCCAAAGCAGCTTACAAATGAGGAATACAAGAAGCGATCATCATAATGTTAAAAATAAAATAATTATTTTTAAAAACATACTAAAAACACAAATGTAACTTGAGAGGCAATCATATGCATCTGAACTGGAAGTACTTTTGGATGTGGACTTTTTGCAGCTGAAAATGTGTCAACAGGTTTAAAAAATGAATATGTAATGCATTATTTTTTTAATTGATCATTAAAAATCATAATTGGTGCATTGAGTTTCTTTGTCAAAATAATGCTTTGGAGTGTATTTTTATGCATTTTTTAAAATATATGCAATTTTATGCATTTTTAAAAGCTATGCCATTTTAAATCCCCACTAACAGATGTCACTATGCAGGTCCACTAGAGATCTTAACACAGTTTTCCCATCCATGTTGGATTTCAAGCTTATTTCTATGCTGTCTAAGTGCATCTGATCTTATTTAACCCCACAGCAAAAGGAGAAAGTTAGAGAAAGACTGCGGCATTTACGACTCTGATTCCCTAAGAGTCTGTAATTAAATCTCACTTCTGTGGTTCCGCCCTCCAACACGTCGGTGTATTGCTGACAGAACGCAAACGCAGTACTACTGCAGCCTTCCCCGCTGCTACAGACAGTGACAGCACACTCATTACAGCCTGATTCCGACATTTAATAACAATCATTTGTGCAACCAATTACCTAAAGCTTAGAGTTAAGAAGACATTGTGCTGTTCTCTAAGAGTAGTAAACTGCAC
>JAFVLL020005225.1:0-22455 GCA_021397915.2 Tor tambroides | reverse complement strand
TCCAGAGATATAGAAGTATTTAATTATGTTCTCACCACAGGTGACGTTTCGAGCTTAAACGCTCTTCATCAGCTTTTTCATCAAACATCACCTGTGGTGAGAACATAATTAAATACTTCTATATCTCTGGAGCTGTGGTGTGCCTACTTTGATGTTTTCGACCCTATTCTTGTGTGGTGGAGCACCCACATTGAGCCTTTTTGGCCTAATTGATGTGCACTCTTGGACTGTTTTTTGTAAACCTTAATGATGAGGAATACTTTGTACAGGCAAGCAGATGAACCCAGAATATAAACGCAATGCCCAAAGTTTCACAGGTGTTTTAAAATAGAAAACCATTATAAAGAAAACACTACCATTTAGCACATTGTGTTCATACTCCAGGCTCATCTGCTTGCCGATATAAAGTATGAATTATGAATACGGTGTATGCTGAATTTGATCTTGTAATGTCACTGTTTTAATACATTAAGGCAATTTCCACATTAACGTTTAAGAATGTCCCACTGTTTTAATGATTGAAATATTTTTTTTGTGTATTGCAAATGGCCCAAACTTGCATTTTGTTCACATATCTTTTCTTTTTCTTTTTTTTTTTTTTTTGGAAACAGATGGAAAATTGATAGACTTGTGCTTCAGTTCTATGGATGTTTTGCCCTCCAGGTCTTCGAGCCATTCATTTTACTTACCAAGAATTCTGAAAAACTCTGCACAACTCTAAAGCATATACAAACACCCACCCACCCATCATAAGCTGCCCTGCATAGCAACACATTAAAAACATTCACAGCAACTGAATAGCAACATACTGGAGAACACTTCTGCCTGGGCAAGCATCACTCATGTTTTCTTCAGAAAATATAAAAATCTAGTTCTGATTCAGTGTTTGCTTAACCTTTGCTGTAGGTGAAGCAGAAATGTTGCACACACACAGAGCAGTTTATCTGCTGGATGCTGTCCCATTTTATGGTTAACAAATAGTGGCTTGTTTTCTGTGTGCTCCCCAGGAAGCGGCAGTGGCATGAATAAAATTATAGGCATCTGTGCTAACACATTAGGATCTTTCTAATGGCTCCTTGGGTGCACTCGGCTCATATTTAGAAAGGCTATCCAAATCCTATTTAGGTCTCAATGTAATCTCAAGGAGCCCTTCTGAATAAACCCAGTCCAAAACTGGACGAAAAACATTTCTGCAATTCCAATGTATGACCATACGTTTGTGTGTGTGTGTGTGTGTGTGTGTGTCTACTTGTCTCTATTACTATAACTCAGACTTGAATGCATAAGCTGTACCTAATTGCTACACACAATGACAGAAACAACTGACTCACTCTCACAGTCTCTTCCACTCAGGATGTTTCAGATGTATCTGCATCCATGGATGGCCCTCCCTCTGCTCCTTGTTTCTCATTCAACAATTTGATGTCATTAAACTATATAAACAGCAGAAATTATTCATTTGGAGATGCGACAAAGTTGAGCAGAATCTAACTTTGTGCAAATGAGCCAAAATGTAATGCAGTGAATACCAAAGGGAATAAATATGGTGGAGCTCGCATGATCCTTCTGTCAGATACTATTGGCTAATGTAGCCAAGATGGAGCAGAAGTAAATAGTAACTGTGAGCAATTCCCCTGTTCTATATGATTTGTCTCTGAGAGATATAATAAAGAAAAATGATGCACAGAAAACCATCGTCAGAAATCACAGGCATTCCAAGAGAGTTAGACTCATGCATTAATAATTGCTCATTTTGTTCATGATATGATGCACTACACACTACTGCAATTTATATACTAATGCATTTCCCTTCAGAAACTCTAAAACTCCAAAAACTTAGCTATACATACAATTCATTGCAGTTTCCTGCTGAAATTAAACACTAGTGGCAATAAAACACCAACAAATTTTATTACTTCTTGCACAACTGATGATTCTACCTGATCTCATGATGAATATGTACCTGTGAGAACTTTTTCACAAGACGCGAAATATGTACCAATAAGTATATATCACTGCAGTTTCCAACAGAATTGAACACCAGACGCAGTAAAACAGTGAGCACTTGTAATCGTTTTTTGTACACGGTTATGATTACAGCTCCATATGTTTTGCCTTCCGGATGTAACAAGCTTGCTCAGTAGCTCAGCCGGCACGGAACTGGACTTAGGATGCAGAATCCTTGGGTACAAATCCTGTCAAAAACATGACTCGCGATGAAAGAGCTGAAAAATGAGAGCTGGAAAAACAAGCTAAAATGACATGATTGCGTTTTTACGTCACATTCGCTTTTGTTCATACTATCGGGTAGGTTTAGGTGTAGTGCAGATGGTAGGGCTGGGCGATACGACAAAAAATAAAAATCTCGCTTTTTTTCTAAATGTTTGACCGATTCTCGATTTTTATACGATTTTTAACTAATCAACTTGAAAATGTAACTACAACATGATTCAAGTAACTTTTTTCTTTATTAACCCTCTAGTTAAAGAAAATTCTGTTCCAAGTGCACCACACATGAAATTGTCAACATGATTAAATAAATCACTTATTAAATATCTTTGCAGAAAAGATGCATGAACTACAACAACTTCTGCAAACTTGTCTTATCTTGTGTATCTTGTACAAACTTGTCTTATACATATTATATGTTCAGAAATAATACAAGGAAAATGCTTTTAAAAAATTCTCAAAAGTCAAGGTAATGTTAACTCAAATTCAAAATGACTGAAGGTATAACACCAGTAGACACCAGTAGTATTAACTATAAATGTCCTGTAAAAACAATGAACAGCAGCTTTCAGCCTGTCACCATGATGCAAACATGAAATATCAGACATACAGCAGTAGTTCTTTACAGGTTTTTTATTCGATTGCACTGCTTTTCCGTTGTTTTTTTCTATATGTAAGTTAAACATGGACGCATTTGACTTTTGCGCTCGTGTCTCTTGGAGCATCTCATGAAATGTCATTCTAAAAACGCGGCGCTCAAGTTAAAAGAAGTTCACTCCCATCTTCTTGCATTTTTTCCTATTCCACTGCTCATGTCAAATCTTTGTCAAAACAAAAGAGCATTCTGTATGAATGGCGCCTAGCGATATATTCTACTTATGGTCCTTCACTGAGCATGTCACATGTGAGCGGTTAAACACGTGCGCCGACACGATATTATTGACCGGCAAGTGTGTAATTCTAATGTTTGGCAATATTTCTATACAAAATCGTGATTCCTCGATTTATAAAAAATAAAATCGTGGCAAAACATTAAATTCGAATTAATCAATAAAATCAGAAAAATCGCCCAGCCCTAGCAGATGGTATGTTATTTTAAAACATCATGGAGCAATAGACTTATAGCACCACTCAACTTCGCATTGCAAATGCAGTGTGCTGGGTGAGCTGCCGAGCAAGTTTACTATTCATTTCAAGTCAGAACTGCGGTGACACGTACAAAACCAATATCACATAAAACGCACCATATGTACGTTCATCTGTTCCGAACACTCTTTTAGTGCCACTCAGTAGACATTTCACATCGAATATGTCACAAAATGTAGCCTACATGGCAGTACGTATCTCGCGTCTTGCGAAAAAGTTCCCACAGGTACATTGTCGTCATGAGATCAGGTTGGATGATTATGGGGCAAATTATTGATTAAAGAGTTATTTTTACACATTTACTTGCACAATAATATGTAATGACCTCAAAACACTTGATATGCATGGCTTGTAAACTACATTTTCCCATTTGCATCACATAACCAGATCTATATGTATAGCTTTTCTTGAATAGTAAACTTGCTCGGCAGCTCACCCAGCACACTGCATTTGCAATGCGAAGCACTCAGGTACCTGTACGAGTCCAGTAAAAAAAAAAAAAGAGTTCAAAGACTAAAATGACACAGCTGACACAGTTTATCCTATGTTAGCTTTTGTTGACACTATCAGATAGGTGCAAGAAGCACCTACGTAATTATCATTTCGCAATAATGTCACCACAGGCATGTATTTCCAATGATCCTGGGTTGCAGTACTACAGTATATTTGACTTAAGACCCCTATTAAATTAAGGGATATGTGGTGTGAAAATTATGGCAGGTGGTGAATGAATAATTTTTCTTAGCAGTGTCAGCTAAGTTAGAAAATTGTAGCTTTGAGTGACAGCCTGAGTAGAAACATGAGTTTGTCAACCCCGTACATACCTCCTTCCTTCAACACACATGCTGTGTTTAATCAACAATCTTCTACTAGCCGAGTCACATCTGTCTTTTTCCCTCATGCCACTCCAGAAGGAGCAGCAAAGGAAAAGTGTGATTATTTCACAAATCTCTAAGCAGACGATTCAATTATTTGACTTCACTAAGCATGGCTTGTTCGGAGCAATCAAGATTAGGTTAATGTCCCGTCACCCTCACAGGCACAAAAGCTGCTAAGCCTATTCTTTTTCACCTTACTTTTCCATTGTAATGTAGAAAATGACACATAATATAATCATATTATGTGGAGTGAAATATAAAAGAATTCCTGAAGTAATCTTCAGATACATGAAGGACATATTGCCTTGATAATGCTAATGCGTCTTATAGAATTGTAGAAGGCCGTAATTTGTGTGTGTGCATCCTGATTTTATATCAGAAATCTGATTGGCATGTGTGTACAAACATGAAATGAGAAACCATGTTCTTACCTTGCATTTTCACGACTGGATAACTAAGCTCATGATGACTCAGCGGCAAACACAAAACAGACAATGTTAGGATTATTGGGATGTTAAGGGTACAGTGTTATGCATCGCTTGTTATATCTTGTTAAATAGCTACCTAACAAGACAAATAAAGTGCTCGGCTGATTATGCTGCCAAAAAACTAAACAAAAACAGTGTACCTACGCTGGTTTCTCCATTGAAGCGTGTTTGGGTTTAAAACATGTTGACACTTAAGTTCCCCTTAGGACTTAGCAAATGGAGTACATAGAATGGAGGCTGATAGAATAAAGTGATGCTTTAGGGGTGGAGGTCTGACTCTTAGCAACATTACTAATAAGCACTTAAGCACTTTAAAGTGAATGTTGGGTGAAGTGGAGGCTAGAATCAGAACTGACAGTAACTCTTTAAATCAGTAGTGGTATCAACACATAAAATCTATTCAGAAAAGTCTGATGTGTTCTATTCTTCCTTAAAATAAAATTAAACGGTAAATGCATGCAACTGTTTTTTTGTTTTTTGTTTTTTGATTAATTGTGCCCAGTCCTTCACCTGGATCTCTTTTGGCTTTGAGCATGCAAAATTACTTTGGACTTTGCAACGAAACAAACCACAATAATAGTAACTAAGCAACTAGTGAACAAAGCAAAGAATCATATTGTAATTTAATATATGCAAGCATATAATCTTACCTGGGGTTAAGTGGCGTACTAATGGGCAAAATGTTTTTGTTTTTTTTAATGGTATTCCCAATAATAACATTTATTATTATTATTATTATTATTATTATTATTGTTGTTGTTGTTGTTGTTGTTTGTTACATAAAAATATAATGTATAATATAATTATTGTTATTTTAATAATGTTATTAATATTTTTTATTTTGTACTTGTTACAGAAAAAAAAATACAAGAAGCACATGTTCTATACACTCAAAAGGTGTCAAGTGTTTTAAATCCATCAGTTTGTATATATTAAGCTTATAAGCCTTTGCAGTTCTCATCAGAACAAGCTACAGCATTACCGTAAGCGACAAGACTCAAGAAATTGTGCTTGTTTTGCCAAGAACATTTAGCTACTCCTCAAAACCAGTAAAACTGGAATTACACATAAGAACGTTTGTCTCTGTTGGCATGGATGTATTTTGGCATCTTTCAGTTTCAAGTGCCAAAGCCATATTTGATGCAACTGTAGAATATGATTATGTTCTTTCCTTCGCTGGCTACAGTGAGGAGAGCCAAAGATTATTCAATTGTGACTGTTCAAAATCACAAAGCAATCAAATTATCCCTGCACAAAAAAAAAGCTGTGTTTGAAAAGCTTTTGAATGTGCACGCAAGAACGCAAGTCCTTATTATGAAAGGAATATGGGTTTAAATGGGTAACCATTCTAAAGAAAAATTGAGTTTCTGCATCTTTTAATAACAATCCAAAGACATATATAAATGAGAACCTCAGTAAAATCCATGCTTGAATGCTGTATATTGACATGCTTTCTAGCGTTTCAAAAATTGAATGTTGTGATTTGACCTCAGTTGAAAGGGGGAAACTGCACTCCATGTAATTGCGTTAGTGAATTTGGATACAGCAATCAATACAAATATGTATATGAAATATTAATGCAGAAATGCTCTTTCTCAGATTAATTTATTAGGCAATTCTGGAATATTACAGTGAGTAAAGGCATATCGACTGCAGTTTTTGGTTATATTTATATGAAGGCGATATACTTAGGGTATGTGAAGGGGAATAGGGTACATTGGGCCTCATTAATTAATGCACCATTCGAGCAACTTATTGAGAACGGGAATGCTAACAGAGTATAATAGACAACCTTGGCTTTAACTTTTTCCTGTCTCACAGAAATGTTCAAAGAAATGTCACTTGGCTTGTTGCATCCCGAGCTGAAGTATCCACTTGTCAGAATCCCGTTGAAACAAAGCAACAGACGTACGGATCCAGCACAAGTCTATTTAAAACGATAAAGATCCTCTCACAGCGCAGTGGAGATTCTTATCCGTTACAAATATTTACCCGCTATGGCATCAGAGAAATGTACACACACATTTGAAGCTAATTTCTGCATCCGCTAGTACGTAACTATGTGAGATATTCACAGCTGGTATGATAATCCTTTAATTAGCACATGCTCTGGTTCATTGGCACTGTGCACAGCGTGCTGTTTCCTAACACTCAGATATACAGTAGAAAGTATCAGAAAAAGGGAATTTCTTAAAATTATGAGAAAGCACTGCCAGTACTGTTAAGATTTTTTTTTTTTTTAAGAAGAATCAGTTTTAGCCAGTATTAAATTGAGATTATCATTACTTTTCATATCATGCAGATCTAATATGTAAATGTGTTTTTTAAAGGGGGGGGGGGGGGTATAATGCTGTTTCATGCATTCAGAGTTGTTTACACTGTTTAAGAGTTGGATTCTCATGCTAAGCATGGACAAAGTTTCAAATTTGGACATATAACAGTATTTATGTGCCAAAAATATCACTTCCGGGTTCGTACAAGTGTCGGAGAGTTTTTTTCGATCGTGATTCTTGCTGACGTAAACGACGGTGGAACTCCTTATATGGGCATTTCTCCCGGAAGAACGCGCCCGTGCATGCATCGACCAGAGTGAGAGCGAGAGCGTACCCATCAACGCGTTTCATTCGGCTGCACTGCACAGGACTCGCTCGGGAAGAATGCCTCTAAAGAAGTGTGTTTTTGGTTGTGAGGGAAAGATAACCTTGTTCAGCTTCCCAGAAGAACCCACCATTACGTGAACAGTGGATACAGTTTGTTTTTCCGGGGCAGCAATGTAATTTCTCAAGTGTTTTGTAGACGAACGTTTTATAAACAAGGCCCAGTTCGACGCTGGATTTGCACATCGTTTGAGACTGGAAGACGGAGCAGTCCCAGCTATAAAAGATCCCGGTCATGATTCAGAACTGCAGACGGTAAGTGAAACGGCATCAAATGTCTCTGTTTTGTTGGCGATCGGCGCAAGTGCTCGTCACTCTTTAGCTCCGCCCACAACGCACGCCTCCAGGAGCTCGGCTTTTTCCGGAGAGAATCGTAAAGCTCTATCTTTCTTTTATAAATATGATAAAACTAAAGACTTTTTGGAGATATGAAGGATGCAGTACTACTCTTGAGATTCGCTGAAACTGTGTGTGTTAGGTCCCCTTTAATGTTTTTATTTATTTATTTTTTCCCCTGATGTGTTTAGCTTGAAAAGTTGTGATATTTGGCACCAATCTTCAATCTGGCCTATTTTGGTGTTGGAAAGAGATTTAGAGAGAGAGCTTTTGCAAAAAGAGAGTGAAAGAGAGGCTTTAGAGTTCCTTCTTGAAACAACTCCTGGTGTTTGTCTCTTTTACAGCATTGGGTGATCCACTCTAGTCTCCGGTAAGGTCAGGGGATATTCGATATCCAGCCTGTAGGGGCTGAGTGAGCCTGTCAGTCATATCAAATGCTTACATTTCACCGGACAGGCTGAAGAACAGAAAAGTACCATCTGCTGGGGAAATGAGTCTGCTTTTATACTAAAGAGGAAAGTGTGATTGATACAAATCCAACGCAAAGATGTCTGAGGAACGGTTCCTGAAAATTCATAGGGCAAGAGTGCACACAGATCAAAAACAACCCAACCTCCTTGTCAACAGAAAGACCATAAATGCATGGTACCATTTACACTGAAGACTCCAATATATACAGTGGTTCAAAGGTCCAAAGTCACACTGAAAATCTGTGGTTTTAAACTTGGAAATAACTAAAATGTTAGTATTTTGAACAATTTCAAACAAACAAAAGCTTTGGAGTAAACTTAACTTTAGGCTGACAATTTGTAATGAAACATTTATTTCAGCAAGTATGCATTCAATTATGGAAAGTTTAAAAGGACATGGTGATGGCAAACAAAAGGAAATGAAAGGAAAAATCTATTTTAATGCTTTTGCATTCTCTCACAAAACTTTTGTGTTCCCCCAAGAAACTTTTGTTTGTATGGAAATAATGAGGTGGGAGGAAAAACTATAGTTCAGTGGTATCTTGGGGGAACGCATTTCTATTGAAAGTGAATATACATTACTCATTTATTTATTTTTTCATCATCATATCTCCTTAGGGGCTCCATATTAAATTGATCAAAAGTGACAGTAATAGCATTTTAAAAGTTCAACCAATTGTTTTTGTTTCAAATAAATGCTGTTTTTTTCCCAACTTTCTGTTCATTAAAGAATCTTTAGAAAAAAGGTATCATGGTTTCAACAAAAACATTAAGTAGCACAACTCTTTCAGCATTGATAATTATAAGAAATGTTTCTTGAGCACCAAATCATCATATGAGAATGATTTCTGAAGAATCTGTATTATATCTGTATTTCGGGGGAAACTCTTCAGGTACAGGTGCTGAAAAACCATCTGCCATTAACAGAAACACACTGAAGCTGATCTTCAGCCAAACATAAATCATGCATACTAACAACGTAGATAAGAGCATATGGGACATCAGGCTAACTCATCTTTAAGTCAAACTAAATTAGTTTTCTATAGTCGCTTCTGGAATATTATCTGAAAGCTTAGAGGATATTATCTGGAACAGTATCTTCCTGCTGTCAGGGATTTGGTGGTGACAGTCACACACGCAATCTCGGCACTCACCTCCATATAGGACAGACACAAAGGAACAAAGCAGATGATCATTTTCTTAACCAGTTTTGTTAAAGTTTGTTAAATAACCACTTAATTAATAAATAACAACCTTAAAACAAGATACATTTAATTGAGAAACAAAACTGTGTAAATTGTACACTTGCTAAGCATTTGACAATGGGCTAAGAAAAAAAAAAAAATCAAAATGTGTTTTTTTTTTTGTTTGTTTTTTTAGACAACTTTCCTTGTATTGGTATACAGATCTATATTGATGTACAGATATATGTGACCCTGTACCACAAAACCAGTCTGAAGTGTAAATTTTTGAAAACTGAATAAATAAGCTTTCCATTGATGCGTGGTGTGTTAGGCAACTGACAAATATCTGACAATATTTGGCCGAGATACAACTATTTGAATATCTAGAATCTGAGGGTACAAAAAAAAATCAAAATACTGAGAAAATCGCCTTTAAAGTTGTCCAAAAGAAGTTCTTAGCAATGCATATTACTTATCAAAAATGAAGTTTTGATATATTTACGGTAAGAAATTTACTAAATGTCTTCATGGAACATGATCTTTACTTAATGTCCTAGTGATTTTTGGCATAAAAGAAAAATGGATAATTTTGACCCATGCAGTGTATTTTTGGCTATTGCTACAAATATACCCATGCAACATAAGACTGGTTTTGTGGTCCAGGGTCACATATACACTTATACGGGAAATAAAGATAAAAAAAAAATACTGATTAAGATTGTCTTGATTCCCATTTTACGACTCAAAAATACAATGTAAGATTAAAAATTGTGCGTCACTCAGTAGTATGAAATAGTATGCCAAATGTGTCCATATCATATGCATTTGGTGGAATTTGCATGCAGATTGAGCTAATGAAGTGAAGTAATGATTAGTTTCAAGGATAACATAAACAGTTGTGAACATGCACGCAAACAGTATAAGTCAAATGGCATCTCTGGTGTTCATTTATGGAATTCTGTTCCAATATCAACATAATGCCTAACCGCACTCAAAAGTATGTAACACCAGCTAAGTACATACCATTACTGTTTATTAACAGTAACTATGAATTAATGTTTAATAAAAAAATGTATTTTGTAAGAAAAATTAAGAGTTCTGACATGACCTAGTACTTGCATATGTTTCAACATATTTTAACACATCCCGCTTATGTTCCGGAGACGTGAGTTTGAATCTAACTCAATTCTTTTTCCGATCACTTCTTCCCATCGTTTCATGTCTCTCCTCTGAATATCAGATTGAATAAAAGCAAAAAAGAGAAGCTGTCTACATAGTTATCATGGGAGCCGCAAAATATGTGACAATGTACCAACTCATCTTTTTTTCCACTGTCATTTCATAAATTATTAGCCTTTTTCCAGTCATACAAGTAGAGCTCCTAACTACTTCAATGGGTAAAAACAGAATCTCCAAAACTGTTTGTCAAAATTATGTTTCAGTATCTCAGACAAGCAATAAAATCTGACAACAGCAATAGTGTACTTCAAATCACACTGAAAAACACAGTTTTTTTTAGGATAGTCCAGTTAATAAACAGCCTAGGCTGCCTGTTCTCGGTAAATGTGGTTTAGTAGCATGATTAATTGCATTTATTTTTTCAAGCATTTGTTAAAATTAATCACACTAAATGAACATGGTAAATTGACAGCCCTGCTAGAAATGTGAAAGATTTGAAGATAATCCTCATTTTATGTTGCTCTTTTTAACGGTTCATATTTCAGCTATGTTGAAAAGTATCAAAATGAATATTTTTCACAGAAAGAGAGTTGAAATATGTGCTGTATGAACTAAACGATATGAATTGTGAGTCGCTGCCGTGACTCAGCACACAGCCAAACGAGCTGCCTGCAAAAGTGGTAATTACGCAATTGTGTTAGCAAGTGGAATAGACAGATGCACAGAGAGGAAGAATATATTCGCTCTTTCTCTCTCGCTAGAGGGAGGACAAATAGTGAGACTGAGAGAACAAGAGTGAGCGAATGAAAAGACAGATAGAGTGAGAGATGAATCAGCGATAATTAAACAAGTCGCCAAAACATAACACCAAAATGCGCGTAACATCAAAATAATCTGAGTAGTAATTACTGTGCAGTGGAGATTTTCCCTGTCGGTTTCTTTCATCATCTTCCGTCTCTCCCTTCCTAACTTTCCTCCCACACAAGGCCTCACAACTCCAAAATTTGGAGAAAAAAATCCAAAGATTTAATTTCCATACCTTAACGTTTTAAATTCATTTTTTTACACTCCTATAGTCCCAAAGAGCCATTTAAGAAATTTCCTAAATGGGCCCGTGCGTGCAAGCAACCTTAATTGCCCTGGAGATGTGTGTGAAGTTATGCAACATTGCAGATACGCCGGCAATACAGATGTCTTGAGGCTGTTGAGGCTGCACAGTTGCAGTGAAATGTGGGCAGCATATACAGCCTGCCCTGTGGACAGCAGATCAGCGTACATGATAGGACAGATAGAGAGAGACAGAGAAGCAGAGATGAAGATAGACAGCGCTGAGCTGATGTCCTTATCTGTAACATGGGCAAAACATGTCAGGGAGCGACCGTACCACTGGTGACAACCATATGTATGTGTAGCTGACCAAACAAGAGTGATTATGACAGAGATGGCATTCAGGATTGTGGCATTCAGTCAGAGCGATTATGACAAAGATGCAATTGTGTGTGCAGATGTGTGTGTGTACCAAGCTTCACTCTCAAGCAGAGAAACTAAGAATAGAAACTAATCGTGCTTATTTGAAACCTAAAGGAATAGATTAGCCTAAAATAAAAATTCTGTCATCATTTTACTCACCCTCATGTCATTCCAAAACTGTATGACTTTCCTCCATGGAGAGGAAAAAAAAAAGGATTTTAAAGAATTAGAATGTAATTCTATAGAACAGAGAACGATGGTTTCAAAGAGACTATTAATAATAAAATAAATAGTCTATTTGATTTATGCACTATATTCCAAGTGTTCGGAAGCTATATGTTAGATTTGTAATTTAAAAAAAAATAAAAATAATAATAATAATAATAATAATAATAATAATAATAATAATAACA
Source organism: Tor tambroides (assembly GCA_021397915.2). Lineage (NCBI taxonomy): Eukaryota > Metazoa > Chordata > Actinopteri > Cypriniformes > Cyprinidae > Tor > Tor tambroides. The sequence goes on along the minus strand of JAFVLL020005225.1, from coordinate 10,005 downwards.
CCACGAATTTCAGTAAGTATTAGCAATGGATTTTCCAATCTCTCTTTTATTTCAGGCCTCACTGTAAAACATTGTATTCTGCTTGTCAAAAATATGGAAATCAGTATGATAATATCAATTCATTTCAAAACATTTCTTTTTTAAAAGGTGACATGTAAGAGAATTCTCAATCCCTCACTAATCTGAAGCTAATTTAGCTTTATTTCCATCCTTTTAGCCATGTTAATTTTCCTACCACTGTGTAAATAGTCAAGTTATAATTAACATTTCAAGTGTCTGAGCTTGACCAGAGCATATTTCTGAAAGTCTTATACACCCTTTTGTAGAAACTGAACACAAGCATATTAATTTTTTAAATGTCACAGAGTTCATAAAGTAGGCTACTGCAAAATAGGAATGACCCATAAGATCCACGTGAGCATTAAAGCTGTGCAGTTCTTCATTATCATCCAGCAATAAGCAGCCATCACAGGGGAAAAGGAATTAAACATTGTTTTAGCCAACAAAGAGAAGGTGAACTGAGCAAAATTACAATAAACTATCATTCTGCCAAACTAAGGGTTGTGACTAAGGTCAAAGCACAATAAAATGGTGAGAATGAATTATTTAACATCATGGGGTGAGGATGAGAAGGTTGCAACTGCTGAGTGCTTCAAGGTTTTCCTCACTTTCCAAACCTGCACACATCCAGATGTAAAACATTAAAAAATGTCAGAGTTTCAAGGAAAGAATGAGCTATAAACACTACTGAGACGAAAGGAGAATGCGGCAGGCAAAAACAAGAAACAATACAGCCTGAAAAAGCAGAAGGTTACTCATCCATCCAAACACTCCTGAGTAATCCTTAGTATGAGCATCTCTGATACTGCAAGACTGTGCAAATACCCTGATTCAAGTCGAGCACTTGATTTAATGAGTGTGGATTGAGTAGGCGTTCCTATGGGGGTCACATTGGTCCACCATCATGAATCTCTAACCACTCTAGCTCCCCAGGAACCTGCTCCCCCTGCCGATCTGACCAATTGTCGGGTTTGTTCTGACATCTCATGCTGTGACATCACTGCAGCTTGAAGCTGGTCTGGCTGTCGTGCTTTGCACCCATCTGGTCCACTAGGACTTGGAAGCACCACCAGGCTGTGTTCCTAATGTCTAGCTGTCTATTTGGCAACATGCAAAGAGCAAACAGACATACAGACCATACACAAAACGAGCACAGACGCAAACACGCAAGCTTAAGCTGTGGGCCAAAGCACAGTCTATAGAATCAGCAGTTGGCATAGTGTCTACAATTGCATCATTCCCTGTCTGGATGTAATGATCTGGGTATAAAAATAACATACATGTGATGCACATGCTACATGACATATTTATATTCTCTACTAAAAGTACTTAATTTATTTGTCTTGTTTTCCACAAATATCTAAAATTATTAAATCAAGATACATTTACTTGAGATGCAAAATGACTTGTGTATTATGTCTTGTTTTCTGAAATATATATCAAAATTAAGTGAGCTATATTTAAAACAATAAGAAAAAAATGCCAATGAGGTCAGAAAAATAAACTTCAAAATGAAAACAAAATAATTTTTCTGACCACATTGGAAAATATTAAGATGTTTAACTGACAAACAAGATAAAAAAAGAATGAATATATATATATATATATATATTCATTCATTCATTCTTTTTTTATCTTGTTTGTCAGTTAAACATCTTAATATTATATATATTTTTTTTTTTTGTTTGTTTTTTTTTGCAGTGCAAATGGGAGAGAATGTAGTGTTAGCCAAGGTTTTTGATTGTTGATGCCATTGCAGAAATGTAAATAAATCATAAATTTTACTGTTAAATTTAACTACATATTTAAACATGAAATAGTTTTATGTATAGATTTGACAAGTGACTTATTACATTTTTATTTCTTAATTTGTATAAATTAAAATGTATAATTTTATTTGCATGTATATGTATAAATTTGTAATTTATAATTAGATTTTTTTTTCTTGAATTTTCTTTGACTTGGCACATGAGCTGTTCCATCTTTAAAGTAAATGTAAAATAAAACCACTTTTTTTTACCCCATTGATGTGAAACATTTTTTTAACTATTCCATGATGTAAACAATCACATGTTCAAACACATGTATAACACATTAGCTCCTCTGACACACCGCTCTGTGATCAGTATTGAGGTGTGATGCATGTAAACATGCTCAGTCGCTGGTATACAGCGTTAGTGTTAATAGCCTGTGGCATACTAAAACACTGATCGATATTTGACCTTTTGTTATCATTGTGATATGCTTGTATTGATTTTGATATGAGGACACAATGTTGGTCTTAAGAGCTCGAGTGAGTCAATTCCTTGTTAAATATGAATTATTTCATACTTAGTAACTGGCAACCACAAATACTGGCGCCAGTGGATTTGATGGATTTGTCAGAAATGCAGGCACCAGAGTCAACATCCCTCTCTCCATAAACCATTCTTTCTTTCTTCCAGAAAACAAGCAGTTAGTAGCAATTATGTCTCATTGAACTGACTTTAAAGATTATTGATTTGTTCGCAATGCTATCCAAGACTTTATGAGCTACAGGAAGGCCTTTTTATAGTAGTGTGGTATGTTAAGCTTTCCTAAAATGAATCAGTGTGTATTTGTGCGGTGAGGTTTTCTGTTGGGAAAACGCCACTGCAGCTTATTGCTCATGCTTTCATGACATCTTTAGACAGAGCAATAATACCTACAACCCCATTATAGCAAAGAGCAAGGGGAGGAATCAAAAGGAGAATGTGTATGTGTATGTGTATGTGTGTGTGTGTGTGTGTGTGTGTGTGTGTGTCTGTGTGTGTCTGTGTCAACTGTAGGAAAGATTAATGAACTTCAGTGTCACTTTGACAACTTCTCTCATCCGAAGACAAACACAATCCAAATGCTAAAGAATCAAAGGGGAGGTGGGTTGCCATAGAAACGGTTTTCAGAAGGCCATACAGGTTGCATTCAGAGACTTGTGTACTCTACTGTACATGCACACCAATGAGAAAAAAAATCATAAAATATATACATATATTCAATTACTTCAAATTTCTCAATAGAAATGACATCAACAGTGGTCAAAGTTGGTCAAAACACAAACTGACCACCAAACGCAACTTTCAGTCACCATCTCTATTTTTTAGATCAACTACAATGGAAATGAATGCACAGGTTAGTGGGATATAAAACGCAGCGAAATCAATCCGATAAAGGTGTCTCAGCAGACAGGATGTGACACAATCTTTGGTTTTGGACGTGCCTTGTTGCCGTTATACCTCTGTATTGTGGGGCACTACAAACATTCTTACACTACTTGCAATAACTGTACTGCAAGATTGAATAAATAGCAATGACTTGAGCAATATTTATGGGCTAATATATCACCTAAAAACTTGGCAACCATCAAAACACTCTAGCAACCACAGAGTAATATGCTAAAAACCACTTGGAGCAACGACCAAAGTCCCTTAAAGGCAAATTAGTTCATTCGGTGACCATCTTGGAAATGCCTCTGGGAATCTATTTTCATTGTACTGTAAGTATGTAATAGGCATACAGCTTCTATTTACTTAAAAAGGGAAAGATTAAAATCTTCAAAGTGCGTGATGAATGGCAACACAAATTATGTCTCTTTAGCTCAAATCTGTTTTCGTCAGGTTGTTCCAGCTAATGTACTTCTATAAAAGTTGCAGTTGGCTCTTTTAACTGAAAGACGGGACTTCCTTTCTGCAGCTGCCATAATAAACATTATGCTTTCTTTCATTTTTCTTCATTTTCATGTGAGTGGTCCGTCTCCTCCCTCTTAAACTGTCTCTGCAACCACCCACAACACCTTACAGTAGCATCGTTGTGGCTTGTTTTACAAGAGTCGTTCAATTTTTTGTCTATTTTTAGTCTTTTTTGTACTAAAGTGCTAAGTTTTCATTTTTAACATCAGACCTCAGAGAAGAAGAACTTTTTATTTATTTATTTATTTAACCTTTATTTATCCAGGTAAACTGTTTGAGAACAACTTCTCATTTACAAACATGACCTGACTTAAGATGGGCCCTCATTATCAAACAGTCTCCGTTAATTGTTCTCATTTGAGGTTTACAGCTTTAAATATTTCGTTAAGAATCAGTGGATGTGTAATGATGCTAAAAATGGCTGCGTATTCATCTTGTGAAACATCCGTCTCAGTGGTATGTGGATTTAGTCAGGTGATGCTGTAAAGGTCAGGTGAGGTTAAAGGCAGAGGATTACATCCTCTAATGAAGTCTCAACGCTGTTACGGAGAACTGCGATTCCTCACAGGCCATTACCTACCACTGCAAATCATGAGAGCCAAGGTGGTCATTATGGCCCTGCCCCAACAGGCAGTTTCCCTTCTGCATATGAGTGAAGCCAGTCTCTGCCAATTACCTCCAGAGAGGAGAGTCTGAATATGAAGATGTTTTCTTTCCTATGCCAGCTTCGGGCCTAAAAACAGTCTCAAATAAGGGAAAATTAGGAATTATTAACCAACAGTGATGTTAGATAAGTGTCTCCAGCTTTTAAGTTGATCGAACTGGTGTTCTCCCTGTTTCACAGCACAATGTGATGTTGCAATGTCTTGGACTCTCTCTATCTCTCTCTCTCTCTCTCTCTGTCTCCCTCATTCTCAGAGCCAGATATCGCAGTCCTTCATCTTATCATTCTGTTGAAGGAGTTTTCACCTGGAGAGCAGAGGCCTTGGCTAAACCCAGTTCATTACTTTTTCAACATTTTTTTTTTCCTTTCATTTTTCTCACCCTGCATCAACTACATTATATAATATGTTTTGGATAATGTACAGTCTCTGGAATCCCATTTCCACCTCAGAATACAACAAATAAAATGATAATTGTGACTTTATCTCTCTCAATTGCTATTTTAGGTCTCATAATTAAATATCTATGCCTCACAAGATGCCGTTTTACATAATCGCAACTTTGTGTCTCCCAGTAGTGAATATGTATCCTGATTGCAACACACAACGGGCCTCATTTACGAAACAAACGTACGACAGAAAATTGGGCGTATGGTTGTTTCAACGCAAAACTTGGAATTTATCAATATGGACGTGAGTGGTGGCTACGATCAAATCTCACGTCTGGTCTCAGCTCGTGTACGCAAGTTTTTGCAAGCCCAAACAAACATTTTTACGCATGTGAAGGATTTTACGCGAATATTGGAACATGAGTGAAGTATAAAGCCATATTTAGGCTACATAATAAATAATAGTTTAACAACCAAATAATACAAATATTGCAAAAATGGAAACATTTGGATTCTTGTCGAATGAGAGAGGCTCGTGAGCGCATGCCGTTTCAGCTTTGCTTGACGTTTGTGCTGTTTATAATAAATGCCAGCTTATAGCGTGATTTTTATATATATATTATAGTTTTAAATATATAATTTTATAGCTGCTTATTTTGTCATTCTTGTTCTGTAATATTGTTAAATGTAAAGGATTTGTTGTGGACTGAAAGGAACTAAATAGGATATATAATGTTTATGTTTGTAAAGGTTTCCTTATATTTACCTGTATTCAATATACATAAAAAATTAATGTAATTGTTTTCAGTTACAAGTTTAACAGATGTTTTTGGAGTAAGATCAATTTCTCTTTCATGAGATTACTTCCTCTTTTTGGCTGGGTTTCGTTTCTCTGTGTTATAAACTCTAGAGCGAGGCTTCTAAACCGGGGTGTTTTTAGGGGCGTGATATTCAAATGACGATTGTTTTCAGCCGCCACATTTATCAACATACGATCAATCGTACGATGAGATTGGCAGCATACCAATGTTTCATGAATCACACGTGAACTCTGTCGTAAGTTGATTTGTGCGCACGGATCTGCGCTCATTTCTACGTTAGATTGATAAATGAGGCCCAGTATATACTTGTGATGAGCTTTGATTCTACATGTGGTGTTTGGTGGTTGTCAGTGTATTATAAAGGTACAAAACAGATTTCTGTACTTCAGTAGGTTTGTATATGAAATATGTGTTGTTGTTTTTTCACTGACCATCTCTCAGAAAAAATAAAAATAAAAAGTACAAAAGCTGTCATTGGAGTGGTACCTTTAAGGTAATATGCACCTTTTAGATGCACACTTAAGTGGTAAATAAGGTAAAAGTACTGATTTAAGTTGAAGTAATTTTCAGAGACAGTGAAGGTATATGAGAGACATGAAAAAGCACAGTGCAGGAGTTTAGCAGTCATTTTGCAAAGAATATTTGACCACAGAACCCGACCAATCAAAAACAAGTATTCCGTAGAGCTGTGTAATAAATATTCATAAGTGATGTTGTGGTAACAATAGTACACTGTGAGCAGGAAGGGGAAGATAAGGGGTGAGTAGGAGGAAAACAACATCACCACCTCATTCAGCAAAGCCTGCTCTAAAACACCTCATCAACAGCACAACAACACTAAGGGCAGAAAAGAGGTGACAGACAAAATGAAAGAAAACAAAGCAAGCTTCATTGAACAGACAGCGATTGCGCTGGGAGATCAGGAGACAATACCAGATCAGATGCAGGGTTGCGGCTGACAAATCTGATGTGACACTCTGGTTGAAGAAAAAACAAATCCAGATTTATATACATAATATATTGCTTTTTTCCCCCAGAGGCCTCCAGACATTCAGGGCCAGTGCTAGGCTACTTGCTATCTGTCCTTTGGTGAAATGAACTTGGCGGATCGTCTACAACCCGATCTGATAGCTGATTCTTGAGGCGCTGAGCGCAGGTTTATGTGTGACTTGTTTACAGGCTTCATAAAAGCTTTTATGGGGTTATCAAAGATAATAATGCCCAGAAAAGACACAGAGAGCCCTGTGCCCTCTCAGCAGCTTCCTCGGGTGATATGAAGCCTCTCTGCCATCCAAGATCGAGTTTTCAGTGTTTCTGTGATCTTTGGTGTAGTAAATTATAACTAGATTCCGCCTATTTAAGCATTTAACACTAGAACTGCCAAGGCAGACATTTTGACCGTTTTTAAATTTTGCAATGTAGTAACTTTATTTAAATAAAACCTATATAACTATAATACCCTGACTTTTCCTAATTGTGTGTATATTTTATTCTAGCATTGTTATTTTATTAAAATGACAAAACACAAAAGAGTTCTCAGTATTTCTACCTTGATTGGCCATAGCGATCAAATTGACTGTTCGCATTACAGATGGCATATGATTTCAGCTTTAGCGACTTTTTTCCACGGGTGAAGATGCGTGCCACTGTTGCCTAGCAACATTTGTTCTAGTTGTTTTTATATTCTATTGCTCAACTATAAGTTCCATTTGTAAAAAAGCCAGGTGGACACCTCCATACCTTTCAGGTATTTTAGGCTGACGCTGATCCTAGGAAGACTATCCCGGCTGTTATCAATAATAACCTACTTCAATGTTATGACAAAATAGCCATTATTATTATTATGCTAGTGTAATGCGATAGCTAATGCATAGCCTACAGGCTAATTTTAGCCCTGACAAGACTGATATTGTGAAAAAAAAAAAAAAAAAAAAAAAACTAAGCAAAAAAATTTTTAGAGACGATGACAATGTTTATTATTACCTGTACTATCATAACATATCAGGTTATTCATGGATTATGATTCCACTGGTGGCTGCATAGAAATGTTTCGGATTTGTGTGATCCAAACACTTTCAATAACTCCAGAGCGTTAGCTATAAAGTACAACAGTCAAAATGTATTGAAAAAAAAAAAGACATGTAATCATTTCCAAAATTCACAACATGTTTTATCTACTGAAATATTCTGCTTCATTTCATATTTGTTGGCATTTAGACTTTCAAACACAACATTTTCACTGCGGTGAAAAACCTTTGCTCTCCCGCTTGCCGGACACAGCCAGCGAGGCACGCACATTCGGGAGCAGTCTAGTAGCTCTTACACAATTATATATTACTAAAAATATCATATTTTTTAGGGTGATGACATCATAAAATATGACGACAGACATTCAAAGCTTCATTGTAAAACCTCAACAGAAGCTTCGAATGTAAATATGATATAACAAAAATGGCATTCAGTTCAGTCTAGTATGAACAGTCAGAATGACCGCTATGGCCATTCTAGTAGTTATAGAATTCCAGCAGTTCCAGTGTTAAAGGCTTCCACCAGACTGAATTCCATGCTTTCAACTACATCCACTCACTACAAAACCCTGACCTCCAAAAGATACAGAGTAAAATAACTATTTTCTGATTAAGAAATGTCTTCCTATTGAATTATGGTTATGGACTACATGCAAGAACAAACATATAACAAATTACACTTTTGAGCAGGTTTTTAGTGAATCAAAAGCAGCGTGATCATTATTTCCTGAAACGCATGACTCTTATGAGCAGGTTCTTGTAATGAACAGTTCAACAAGATTCACGCTATAATCCATCACGCTCCGTAAGATCACAAAACTCTGGACTCTTGGTAGTAGCTAGAATAGCAAAGTCTACTAATGGAAGTAGAGCTTTTTCACATTTGGCTCCCAAACTCTGGAATAGCCTTCCTGATAAAGTGCGGGGTTCAGACACACTCTCTCTGTTTAAATCTAGATTAAAGACACATCTCTTTAGCCAAGCATTCACATATTGTATCTCATAACCTTGTACGTCAGCTACATCTGATCAAATGCACATTATCATTCTTTTGCTTTGGTTGAACACATTTTTTGGTTGGAACAGCAGCTACGCTAATTTTGTCTCTGTTTGCTTCTCTGTTTCTGCTACGGGACTGGCATCCCGAGGCAACTAGGAATCACACAAGATTCAATTCTGATCCAACCCTTACGAAGATCTGAGATGACCGAACACCTCAGACGAGATGATGCCAACCCCCCCAGAGGACCTCAGATTATGCTAAACCTGGAACAATATATAAAACTACCAAATTTTGCTAAGTTTAATCACTTAAAAAATGTAAGTTTAATCAATTAAAATTAAAAATAAGTTTGTTTAATCGCAACCTATAATCCAATTAATAATGTTCACCGTCTGTTTGATTACATGTAGTTTAACTAACTGCATGATTTTCTCTATATCACTAATAACCTACTCCTAAATATAATGTATAAACTTAATTTTCTGTACAGCTGCTTTGCAATGATTTGTATCGTGAAAAGCACTAACTTGTGTTATCAGACCAAATTTCATCTGAAATACAGCCCTTTATAAGTTACAGCATTAGCTGAGAGAGAATAACTTTCACATGCTAGCAAGAACAGGTAACACTTTAGTATAGGGACGAATTCTCAATATTAACTAGTTGCTTATTAGCATAGCTATGGTGAACATATTGGCAGTTTATTAGTACTTATGCACATATTCTGCATGACCATATTCTATATCCCTAACCCTACCCAATACCTAAACTTAACTACCTCATTAACTATTAATAAGCAGCAAATTAGGAGTTTATTGGGGCAAAAGTCATAGTTAATGGTTTGTTAATAGCGAGAACTGGGCTTTAAAATAAAGTGTGACCGATGAACATATATCTGAAATATACACAAATGATTTAGAATCAAGTCAAACTGAATCAAAATCAGAGCCAAATCAGGTGCTTGTGAAAATCAATCAGGGAATTTGTTTTAATACCCAGCCAAAGAAATAAAAAGATTCATAGGTTACGCTTGCTAAAAAACATGTCTTTGGTTTTTACAGAGTAGGGCTGTAGTACTTGAGTCCGGTCTCGAGACGTTTTTCTATCGTCTTGGACTTGTCTTGGACTCGTTGGTATTTGGACTCGGACTTGTCTCGGACTTGGTCATTGGACTCGCCAAGTGTTCTAGTTGGTCTCGACCGAGTCCAACTATATATGCTGTTTTTCTCTTTCAAAACAAAACTATTAATCTGGCTCGCTTGTTCGGAAAATGGGTAATGTAATTGGTTTAACTCCATCTAGAACGGGCATTGCCATTGGTCGCCTGGTAAATGCACAG
>JAFVLL020005224.1:0-21241 GCA_021397915.2 Tor tambroides | reverse complement strand
AAACACACCTGATCCAGCTAATCAAGTAATTTAGGCTTATTTGAAAACTACATGGTTTGTGCGTTGGAGCAGGGTTGGAGCTAAACTCTGCAGGGCTGCGGCCCTCCAGGAACTGAGTTTGACACCCCTGCTATAGACGAATAGATCCCGTTTAGGGAACAGGTGCTACCCTGGGTCGTAACAAGCTCCATTGGTTTGAAATTGGAAAGTCTTTTGAATTCACATTTAGTAGCCTAATTATCAAAAAGCATAAAGATCCTGTGCAAATATTGTTTAAAATCCATGTCTCATCCTGAGCACAGAATGCGAGCTAGGAATAATCAGACTCCAGACAGCAGATCACAGGATCAATGCCCTTATATAGCAGGGTTCCTCAAATCTTTCCCTGGAGGGCCAATCTGCTGCAGAGTTTAGCTCCAACCCTGAACAAACTCTCCTACCTGTGATTTTCTAGTGGTCTTGAAGACTCTGATTAGCATACCCAGGTGTGTTTGATTAGGGTTAGAGCTAAACTCTGCAGGAGTGGGCCAGATTTGAGGATACCTGTTATAAAGTCTGAGACCTGCAACATAAGGAGACTGTTTACTTCATATTAAACTGTTGTCCCCCAGCAGAGAGATTGTTTAAAATACATGTCCTGTTCTGAACACAGACTGCAGCAGGATCTGAGGAACCTGCAGCCACTGGATCAAACCAGAACACAGAATCACATGAAATGAAACCCCTCATGAAGAAAGAAGTTCAGGAAGCTGGAACAAATGGACAAACTCAACTGATTCAGCTTGATTCAGTGGAGTCACAAACATAACCAGTATTGTTGGTTTGATCAAACTCTCATGACTAGAGTTCAGTGTCATGCTTCATTTCTAATGGAGATATAATTGATCTTGTAACTTTATTTAAATTTACTGTTTTGTTTTATTTTTTGCATTTTTTTGCATTTTTTTACTGTTGTGTAAATAGCTGTAAATAAATGTGTTTAATGAACTGTTTAGTAACACCTTTGATGGGTGTTTATGTAAATGGAAAGCTTGGGTCACAAAGAATCTGCCCCTGAAGCATCTCAAGCTCTGAGAGGGCTCTGCGGGCTCCCGTTTCCTCGCGTGTAGATCTGTTTTCCTTTCGCGGAAGTGATTTACTGCGTGCGCCAGCATCAGTGGTGCACTCGATTAATAATGGCACAGAATTGCCGCCATAAAAATGTCAAAATAATTGTGAAACATATTTTCAACTGCTCTTTTTATATAAATAAAAGACAGACAATGAGTGATGAAAAGGATATTTGCCTTTATTGACACGTCCATTACTTGCTCTCTCTTAAATCTGACTTTAAAGTCATTTTTTTACTTTTGCTGTGTTGCACTGTTTTTACAGTATAATTGTAAATTAACAGTCTTGCTGGCAAACAAAATTGCCGGTAAGTTACTGTAAATTTACTGTACGTTTTTTTTTTTTTTTACAATGTATGCACACAAAGTTCCAGTAACACAGACATGAAGCAAAACTATTTATTTTGAACAAACACTCGAGAAAGCAAAAGAGAAATAAGAGCATAAAACTAAACTGCTTATATGTGAACCCTTTAAAATATCTAGTGTTTGTTACTAAATTAAAGGGTTCACTTACTTTCTCCAACCTGCACTGTGATGAATTATTACTCAATGTGCCAATAAAAGTACAATTGTTTGTGTGTTATTAGTTTATTCATATTGTGTTTTTCTACAACTCTAAGTTAAGATTTAACCACATTTTATGAGTAATCAATGCAGAAATCTAGATATGTTCAAAGGGTTTGCAAACTTATTCTTGCCACTCTATGTTGATTAAAAATATTTTATTTGGAAATTTGAAGACAAAGAACAGTTACATCAAATTACAACAAAAATGTTACATTTCACACATTTTTTATTTATTTATATTTGTCTAATTTGTTTAATATTTGTAGGTTGTCTCCCCTACAATAGGCTTACATGCATGCAAGGTTGAAAAACGCTTTCGCTTTCTCAAAATATGCATTTAATATCACCTCATTTTCCAACAATTCTCAAACAATTAGTCTGAAGCAGTTCTAAGATTAAGTCTCTCTAAACCCCTTCTTTCCATGAGCCTACTCTGCTCTGATTGGTCAGATGGCCCAGTCTTTTGTGATTGGTCTACTGTGTACAGTGCGTGTCAGAAACGATATGCCGATCAGAAATTAAAGTTCTGTATTTTGAATGCTTAATAGAAAATATAAACAGCTAATATTTATCCTATTTACAGGTCGTGATTCAGTGGAGCCAGCTGGTCCAAATAAACTGGGTACTGAGCCATCTTTCAAGAGCAAGCGTTTTGTGAATACCCATTGAACTATACGAGATTACAGAAATAGTCATCAGTAAAATTAGAGAAATAGTCATCAGTCGTGGCCTAATGGTTAGAGAGTCAGACACAATGGTTGCAAGTTTGAGTCTCAGGTCCAGCAGGAATTGTAGGTGGGGGAGTGAATGTCCAGCACTTTCTTCCACCTTTAATACCAAGACTGAGGTGCCCTTGAGCAAGGCACTGAATCCCCAACTGCTCCCTGGGCGCCGCAGCTTAAATGGCTGCTCACTGCTCCAGGTGTGTGTTCACGGTGTGTGTGTGTGTGTGTGTGTGTGTGTGTGTGTGTGCACTTAGGATGGGTTGAATGCAGAGCACAAATTCTGAGTATGGGTAACCATACTTGGTCACGTCACTTTCTCTTTCCACTTTCAAAATGGCAGGAACACACACAAAAAAAGATTGGGTTTGTACTACTGTGGTACAGTAGAAAAATGAATTTTAACTGTTGATTCTTTGTAGCGTCTTCATTTGGAATTTACTTACACAGCATCTTCTTGACATGATGTTAACCACACAAAGCTACAGTGTTTGAGGGCGTGGGGTTAAGTTGTTTGCAACCGGCCAACGCAGAACATAGACGGGCATTACCTTGTGACGTGTAGCATAGAGGAAGTTGGATTCGAATTAGTAACGACTCGTGTCGGCTGTTCAGAGTTGATTCTTTCTATTGGGAGTAGGGGGGTCACTACAAATTCTGGGCCCTGTGCACTGAAAATAAGCCCCATTTAGACAGCTTACTATTACTGATTCATCATGTAATACAACAAAATAATTTCTGTATAATTTAACATATTAGACGACACAGTTTCACCACTGAGTGTCTATTAAATCCAAACCCAGGATAGAGTGGCTGAGTGAATGTGGTCTGGACTCTGTGGATGAGACTCATTGTGTTCGAAACGCTGTAGAAGGACAAAATCCCTGCGCTGTGATCCACAAACACTCCTATTCTATTGGAGACATGGGTTACAGGAAGGACGGTCTCAATTTTATTGTGACAGAATGCGCAACAGTCCGTAGAGCAGTACAAACTCCAGGACTGATTATTAAACCCAGCTACACATTCAGGACCATTTCCCTTCCTGCTGATGCTCTTATATGTCACTGTAATGTCTACATCACAGCTCCACTCCACCTCCCAGTAACAGCGTCCAGTCACACTCTCTCTACACAACGCCTCCATCCACCAATCAAATCTGTCTGGATGATCGGGATAACATTGACCTGTGTCAGTGGCAGTGATCACTGTGTTTCCCTCAGACAGATGGAGCCAATTATTCACTGAGTTCAGATCCAGAGTCAACCGATGGTAATCTAATTGAGATAAACACAGAATTATTCATGATCTTTAATTAATATAGCACATTTGTAAGGTATATTGTAAAAAAGGAAATAGGAAAAATATAGGAAAAAAGATGGCGTCCCTGAAGTGTAGCATGGCAGGAGCTGCTCTCAGGACTAAATTAAAACAATCTAATTATCATAAATCTGATGTGTCTGATGTGATGATTAATTATGGTGCAGCGCTTCCGAATCCCCACAAGATGATAATTATGCAGAAAACTTTGTTTGACGGATATATGATTGCCCTCCTATATGTTTCAGTTAAGTGTTGTTGGACTACTCACGTATGCTGCAACGAGGTCGAACTAGGTCAGTTTGCCTAGTATTCCGTTGTTTTAAACCACAGAAAGGCTTCAATACCAACTGTACAAAGGAATTCAACACGTGTGAGATTTACGAGGCCTCCGAGAAAAGTGCTGCTCTATCTAATGACAACGCTTCTCCTAGCTGGTGATATTCAACTCAACCCAGGCCCTGGTGTCACCGGTGGTGGTGCTCGATGTGCCGTTTTGGATTATGGCGCTGCACCTGAAGGTGTTTTGCGGTCCACGCCGGATAATGGTGGTCAAGCCGAGACTGATCGCGGCTTAGTTGTTGGCGATTCACCTGAGTTTCCCACGATGGCCACTGGTGATCAAGCCAGGGTTAACTGTGGTTTGGATATGTTGCCGGAGTGTATTAGAGGAGTTTCCTCGACGCCACACCGTGAATCAGGCGTGGAGACGCATCGCAAGCTGCAATACTTTCAAACGGTGAACCATTCTAAAATAATTTGGGACTGTGCGGCCAAACTGAGGGGTATTTTAGGAGGACATCCAAATATTCTAAGTATATTATCAAAACATGAACATCTTGAAAAATTGCTTATGGACTCAAATTTAGATGTTTTTTTATTTAGTGTTTATCTGAAACGTGGTTAACTAAAACTTTTCCTAGTGCATCTTTAATAATGCCTGGGTATAAATATTTCAGACAAGATAGGAAAAATGGGCTTCTTATTTATGTTAAAGATAATTTTAAAAGTAAACAAATTCATGCTCAAATGATTTTGAATGTATTGCTGTTCTAATTACTTTATCTTCGCAAATGTCTTTTACCACTGTTGCAGTTTATAGACCCCCCTTCATCTGATATTTCATTTTATGATCATTTTAGGAAACTTTTTAAAGAAACTGAGATGAGTAAAGAGTGTAATATTTTAGGCGATTTCAATCTTAACTGGTCTGATAAAACAACCAAAAAGAAATGGAAGGAAATAACTAAATTACATGATTTTACACAATTAGTTGAGGGCCCTACACAAATTACAGCTACTTCTCGAACCTTGTTAGATCTTATCTTTACTAATAAACCAGATAAAATTGCAAAGACCTTCAATCGTTTAACTGGATTATCAGATAATAATTTAATAATTGTTTCTAGGAAGCTGAATAAGAATAGATTTGTATATCACAATACCAACCAGAGTAACCAGAACTATTCATATAGAATACCAAAAAAGGATATGAATGTTTTTGAAGAAGAGCTTGGACAAATTGATTGGCAATCACTTTTATTTTCTGAAAACCTGGAAACTGCACATAGAATATTTATAGAGGAGCTAAAAAAAACGTAAAGAATAAATATACAAAACTAGTTGGAAATAAGCGTAGAAAGAATAATTTGCCATGGATTAAGGAACAGGTATGGATGGTAATGAAAAAGTGTGATACTGCTTTAAAAAAGCTATAAAATCTGGTTTGCAGCAAGATCGACTTCTTTTTAAAGGGGTCATATGATGCGATTTCAAGTTTTCCTTTCTCTTTGGAGTGTTACAAGCTGATTGTGCATAGATAAGATCCCTGATGTTGCAATGACTAAAGTCTCAAAACCAAAGAGATATTCTTTATCAAAGTTAAGACTCTGCCACGTCCCCCTAAAACGGCTAATTTAAACACGCCCCCACATCTCTACGTCACAATGTGGAAATATTTGCGCAAGGCATGGTTTCAGTAACCGCAGTAGTGTTGATGCAGCCGTGTCAGGCAGAAGCTGTGTGTTTCTAGGGGAAAGCAAAATCACTTTATTTGGCCTTCCGAAAGTAGATGCATTTAGTAATCATTAAGACTACTTACAACAGAAAAGCAATGCATTTTATGGACGACCGTTTTGTGAACCTAGGAGAGGAGGTAATTCTGACTTTGCTATGACAATCTGGTGCTTATGAATCAGCGACTGTAAGTATGTTTTGTTATTAGTTCAAGTATTTGCTATTGACTGTTCAAATGCGTGTGTGAGAGAGAGAGAGACAGGGTCACATCACAGCAGAGTGTACAGCCCGTCAGAAATCGTCTTAATCGCGGCTTGTTTGCAAATACATACGAGCTTCATCAATGTGTCTGTCACGTGACTCTGTTCCCCTCTCAGGCTTGAACTGATGGTAAAACTAAGGACATTATTAACTGTCTTTACTTTAATTTTGAAAGCTGAGGCTCGCGATTATGGAAAGGGGCGTTACATTTCTGACGCGACTTGTGGTGTTCAGTCAATCAGAATGCACTGGGTCAGCTGGCCAATCAGAGCAGACTGTGCCTATCGGAAGGAGGGACTGTGTAGAAAATGGCACATTTGAGAGAGGCGGGGCATAGAGGACCTACAATAATGTACAACATTTGAAAAATAGTGTGTTTTTTGGAACATTAAAGCATGTCGACATATTCTGTTACACCAAATACACAAAATAATGATCTTTATAAAAGCATCATATGACCCCTTTAATAGTTTAAGAAATAAGGTAGTTAAGACATTACGGCAGGCTAAGGCACAATTTTTTGTTACTATTTTAAATGAGGCTAAAGGCAATAGTAAAAGGGTATGGCAATCTATTAATAAATTGATGAAGAAAGATGTTAAATCATGTAATAAATGTTTAGAATTGGATTTTAAAGGAAGTATAATTCATAAACCTGTTGAAATTGCAGATGTATTTAATTTTTTTTTTTTTTGACTGTTAAAAAGTGAGTGATAAATTTGGAATAAGATATAAAGAAATTAATTCAGTGAATTTAGTAAAACCTGCATTTCATTTGACAACAGTTACTGAGCGTACAAATTCAGGATATTATAAGAGATTTTAAAAATTCTAATGTCAAAGATATAGATGGTTTAGACTGTAATTATACAGTCTAATAGTGATTTTTTTTTAGTTCCAATTACTAATTTTGTGAATTTATCAATTAGACATTCTATATTTCCAAGTTGTTGGAAAACGGTGTTAGTTACCCCAGTTTTTAAGACAGGTGATCCCACTAATGTGGTAAATTATAGGCCGATTTCAATTTTGTCAGTAGTGTCTAAAATAGTAGAAAAAGTAGTAACTGAGCAAATTGTGAATTTCTTAGATACACAAAATAATTTATTGTGTCCTATGCAATTTGGGTTTGGTAAACAGCATTCGACAGAAACTGCTGTATGTTATTTTATTGAGCAAATTCTGTTAAAATTAGATAAGGGTGGGGTTGTGGGTGCTGTGTTCCTTGATTTATAAAAGGCATTCAATACACTAAATCACAATATCTTATTATCTAAATTATCACACTTTAATTTCTTGGAAGATACAATAAAATGGATTGAGTCTTATCTTACATCAAGGAAACAGTGTACCTGGATTAAAAAACACATATCTTCTTTAAGAGATTGTTCTACAGGGGTTCCTCAGGGGTCAACCCAAGGGCCATTACTCTTTAGTTTGTACTTGAATGACTTTCCAGATGTTTGTCCTGATGTACATATTCAAATGTACGCAGATGACACTGTGATTTATGTACACTGCAAAGCAAAAGAACAGGTGGCACAAAAATTATCTATCGCAATGACAACATTTTTAGCTTGGTATACTCAGTGCTGCCTAACATTAAATGTTCGTAAAAAGTGCCTACAAAATTGTTAATAATCTTGTACCCTCACCCTTGAAAGAATTTTTTTTCTCTTGTACTGAAAATATAAGACAAACTAGAGCTTCGTAAAGAGGTGATTGTAGAACCTTAGCGAACAGACACAGCTAATTGCAGGACATCACATTCCTTAGCAGAAACTAAAGAGTTATCCCTTTCACGCTGTGGTCGTAAAATTAATAAATGACCAGCACCGCGGCCGATTTCCTGCCCTAAATCTCCTTATCTCAGGAGACCCCTAAAAAAGAAGGAGAAATTTGAGAAGAACATCTGGATGTCTTTAAAAGAACAGAACCTTCAGTGTTGTTTCTGACCGGTTTACCATAAATAAAGTTGAATAATCAATAGTACAAAGAACGTGCATCTAGACAGGATCCAGCACAGACCCTCACTGGTATCTCCTGATCTTTTAACGCAGTAATTCAACGATTTGATCAACAAGGAAAGACTTTTACGACGAGATGTCTGAGCATTGAAGTTTTACAGATACATGCCCAAAGTGACTTTATGACCCTTTGAGACCTCCTGCATTCCAAGAGAATGCGCGCTGTGTCTCTCCTTCAACAGAAACGTGCTCTCTCCCATTCTTGGACAAACAAAAGACTCAAACTTTTACAAAGGACTTCTAAGAAAAGACATTCATTTAGCTGCTGCTATTTAAAGCAATATACTCAAAAGCAATATATACAATATATTTACAATATATATATATATATATATATATATATATATTCAGGTTGTATTTTGTGAAATGAAATTAAGTTTGCTGTGTTATTGGAACCCTTGGTATTTTTGTAATCTTTTGAACGTATAATTTTCCCCTGTAGAGGACTCACTAGACTTTTAGGATCATATGCATGATGGGTTATTTCTAATCTTTAATTTGAACCCTTTTGTGTGTTTTAGCAGGAAAAGCTATTAACGTGTGTGAAATATGTTGTTTAGTTTCATATTAATCGTCACGATACATGCAACAATTTGGTGTGAGTGAAAATTAACCTTTAGCATCATAATGTATGATTATAATACGTATAGAAATCTGCCAGGATATTTTCTTCATGTGACAAAATAACTAAGCAGATAAATCTACGCACGGAAAACTGAGCCGTGAGGGTGGGGCTCCGCCCTAAAAGAACAATGTGATTGGTAGAAGCCTCTAGGGGTTGGACAGAATGCATCTGGTTAAAACTCTATGACACCCTTAGCTCTTCGCTCTCTGCTTGCGCTTGCGCGCGCGCTGCTTGAAAACTTTGACCTCGTCTCATTGAGGCGTTCCAAAAGCGCTCCCAGCCGTTAACATCTGGCCGAGCATTGAACATTGAACCAATACTTAGTCAAATTTCTGAAGAAACCCTTCAAAGCCTGAAGCTGCGCAAAGAACTCTAACAACTTCAAAGCACGTCACTCTCGTGTCACCAAGAAAACAGCCTCTCACAGAAGGGCATTCCCAGTGTGACGTCACACAACGAGCCATCCGCGGAGTTCCCTCAAACCAGGAAAGGAACGAAACCCACCGATCAGCTGTGATCTCAACTTGAACGCAAGTAACAAAACAATAGCTCTATAATTTGGCTGAATCGTGGTTGTATTTATCTCTAAAGGTAAAGATAGAAAAGTTCTCTGCTTGTGTAACTTCCTTAGGCGGAATTCACAAAATAGCCCACAAGGGCTAGACTTTAACTTTCTTCAAATAGCGCATTCGTGTGTATATGTGTGTATGTGTGTTTGTTTTGTTAGCTTAATTCATGTATCTTAGAATAGCGAATAAACTCTCGTTACATTTATAAAAGAATGTTCTGTCTTCTGTTGTGTAATATTCAGATCAAACTTTGCCCAGAAACTGTTACCTATGCTCATAAATTTACATAAAGTACTATTTGGTTTGTTCTTTTCGTTGGCCACGAATAAGATAAACAAAATCGTTAAAGATATACTGAAATAAGGACTCGCTGGATGATCGTTAATAGGGTATAAATCGGACGTTTTGATTAATATCAATTAATCATATCAAATCAACCCTAATTTTAAGATTTAAATTCCCTAAAGCTAAAATTCATAATAAAAGCTTAAACCAAGGAGCTAAATTCCTTTATTACATGATGTGCAGAGAATTTTAGAGTTACTGACTTTGGTCGTTCAGCATTTTCTGTAAGGGCTGTTAAAACTGGAATGATTTACAAATTAATGTAAGACAGTGTTTCACTTTACCACAGTTTAAGCTATATTTGAAAATATGGTTAAAGACGAGTCAGGTGTGTGACCATTAAGTATTGTTGTATTCTGACTGAATGGAACTTTGAGGTGAACTTTTTTTATAATTGTTTGACGGGTGATGCTTTTGTAGTATTTATAGGGGTTATTTGTAGAAATATGGATTGTAGTTTCTATGTGGGGGATTATAGTTTTTATCTGTTAAATGTTGGGGGGATTTTATTGTACATGGTATTATACTGATGTTTTTTATTTGTTTTGGTATTCTCCTGCCCAGGGACAGCACATCATTAATGAAACTTCACTCCATATCAACATATAAAATAGAATTTCATTCAGGGCTGCAACAAAATCTATGTGTCTGTAACAGGTTAAAAAAGGTGCTTCCACTTGCTTTAATTTTTACATGTGTATGGCCCTTTAATTATAATCGACCCACAACTGTTCATTGGCTGGCGCTATGTTGGAAACTGGTTCCGGTTAAGTCATTAATATTTGTGCCAGTCAAGAGAGTGGTTGTGGTGGGTGAGTGCTCTTGAAAAATATATTTCTTTTGTTGCTCTTTTAATATTTTTCTACTTTCTTGATGCCAAATGATATTGCAATGGTTAATGTGCACCTATTATTGCAGGATGTTGTGTAAGAATGCTGTGAAACTGATCACTTCATTTGAATGTGTTTTAACAGGTACATGTTTTACTACATATTACTGTATTTTTCAAACTGTGTTGTATATTTACTCTTGAAAAAGTTGGATTAATATTCGCGCCAGTCAAGAGAGTGGTTGTGGTGGGACGTCATGTAAGAATGCTGTGAAACTGATCACTTCATCTGAATGTGTTTTAACAGAATTAAATGATCCACCCGAGGCGTGAGATGGTGTCCGCTGTCGCAATTATTACACACAACGCAGATAGGAGCCGTTACATGTGCAAAAACGGTATAAACTAATTATTTAATAGGTAACCTAGTATGGTATCTGGGGCAGTACTCATCCAAAAAGTAAATAAAAAGTACTACTATGCACGTTTTAGGGGAAAATAAGGTAGAACGTATAGGCTACCTTTTGAAAAGCTACCGGCCCCAGTGACAGCTTTTGTACCTTTTTTTCTGAGAGTATATGAACATAGTGATGTGTTACTGTGATTCATTCTTCCTCACTTTACAGTTACCATGATAAAATAGCCATACTTGTGTTGCATACATATGAATTAGCAATAGATTCAAAACCTGCCCATTCATGTCCATCAACAAATATTCAATCAAAAATGATGGTTCTTGCCCACTTTTTTTGCTCTTCATCTTGATGCATTTTTTTTTTTTTTTTTTTTTTTAAGTAACTTACATCGTAGGAACTCCTTTCTGGTCTGATATTCAGGAACGCCAATGACCTGGACAGATTTCACTACGGACAACAAAACACATCTGCAGTTAATTCTCACAAAGAAATTAACTATGACCATTTGTATATTTGATAAATGATGCTAAACTCATTTCCGATAATTATTTAGTTTTTACCTTTTCTATATATGTTTTCTATAGTCTCTCTGGAGAACTGCTGCAATATGTCTCTGTGTAGAGAGATGGACGTCTCTACATGGTCAAAAGACAGATGAGGAGTGACAGTGAAGCCAAAGAAAGATATAGACTGCAAAAACTACAGAGACAAATACAAAAATATAAGCTCTCTGTAAATAGATAAGTCTGCTGAAGTCCTCATTTCTGTGTTTAAAACGATTTCTGTTACCTGAAGGAATTGAACATGATCCTTTGTTTCTGAAAGCTGCTTCAGCTCAGTGTCTGTTTTTTTCAGATCATTGATCCTCTGCTTCAGTCGCTCCAGATGTCCTTCAGCTCGACTCACTGCAGCTCTTTCCTGATCTCTTATCCGCTGTGTCACCTCTTTCTCAATGGAGAGGATGAGTTCAGTGAAAATCCTTTTACTGTCCTCCACTGCTGTCTGTGCAAAGCGCTATTAGACACACATTTTTGTTTTCAGAATTGTCAGAATGTTTTTTTCAGAATTATCTAAATTTGTTAAGTCTGACTTATAACCTTTAAAATGTCCGTTTCTGTGCTATGAAGAGCTTTAAAACCAGACTGATATACTTCTAAAACGCTGTGGGAGTCTAAAAAGATTGCAACTGTATACAGACAATTTTCTCTAATATTTTATAGAGAAAGGAGAGTTTAGATTGGTCTATAATTGGAGAGAACTGTAGTGTCCAAGTTGGATTTTTTTTTTTTATCAGAGGTTGAACCACAGCATATTTAAAATCTAAAGGAACAATACCTAGGGTCAAACTGCTATTAATAATGGGTTGTCAAGTCTGTGTTTTTTCCATGTGATTGTGCTACGTTTTAATTGTTGCCATGGGTTTATTTTTCTCCTCGTGGGTTAATGCTTTTAAATATTTCATAAATTACATTTGACTGAAATGCTTGTATTGAAACATTTTGCATTCTACGATAAAAATGCACACTTATCTGGATACACTTCAGGAGTTTCAAAGTAGTTATCGGATTGGTTGAATTATACAGGATTTCCGGGAGACGTGTGTGTCGCATTCTTTAAGTTCCGCCTGGAAACAAAGATGCCGTGGTGCCAAACCCCCTCTCGAAAGAAGAAAGCCGTCGTGTTTACAACTGATGACGAGTGCTTGTCAGGATCAACTAAACGCTGAATTTTCAAAAGTATGTGATGTGATTGTCTCCCAAATTTGGTCAGAAAATAAAGTTTGTAAGTCACCACTGATATCCTTAGACCAGATAGTTATGGATAATGGTTTGTATGATTGTTTGAGGAGAAAAGAGTAAATGACTGAAGCAGATGTAACATAATTATCAGTGGGGAGAATTACTTTCCGCAAGGGATGTACAGGTAATTGTGCATCCCAGGGAACTCCATATGTGCGAAGCCCTAACCTAACAGGAAGATACATGAAAAAGGAGGTTCCTGGTAGATTAAAAAGAGCCTTAATATCTTGAAATGATTTCAAGGCCTTGTCATCATAAATGTCACCAAAGGAATTTACTTTACATTTAACCCATTGTGGACAGTAAAATGGGTTTATACCCAATAAAAAAATATTATTATGGAACAAAGGTGAATGACGATACCACCTCAAGTTTGGCTCTATCTTCCTGGTCACCGTTCTCCAAGTAGAAATAAAATGTGTTATGATAGGGCCAAAACGAAGTTTACATTATATAAGTGAGACACCAGCAAAAACCAAGTGCTCTATATTGTGTGGAGAAACAAGAGATTATTCAATAGCCCACCATGAGGTTTAAACCAGGCTGACAGTGCACGAAGAGTAAAGGAGTCGGCGTATAATTTAAAATTTGGAAAGGACCAGCCACCATCTGATCTGTTACGCTGTGAAGTAGATCATTTAATTCGGGGGCGTTTACCATTCCAAATATATTAGGTGGGTTCTACTTCATGCAGCATCGTACAGACCGATCGGCGGCTGACTTGAAGCAGTGCATGCCGGTTAGAAAATTTGTCCGACTTGAACCGGCACCGACTCCACGTCACTGTCACGTGTGGCATAAAAGTACCGCGATAGCGTTTCGAGAGCAGCTGGCTCACTCAGCTGGTGCAGTTTCTCCAGAGCGACTGCAGGAGCGCTGATGACGACACAGCTGTTTCACGATTGGCCAAATTCACCACATGACAACAATGATATGCGTTTCTAACATCTTCAAATCCAATACTGCTCACAAATCTTATTTTACTTGGAAAATATCACATTCATGTGAAAAAATGGACTAAAGCTATGCCAAACTTTGAACATTTTATAAAAGTGATTAAACAATATGGTACTACATTTGATAAAATTAACAACAAAAAAGCAAGAAAGACCTATGAAGCTTTATACTTCAAATTGTTGTAATTTTACCCCTGGCATGAATTGTTTCACTTTACATATTCTTATGAATGTTTATTTGTTTTTGTACTTGTTGTGGGTTGTATATGCTTGTACAAATCCTTGTATAATTTTTGCACAATAATAATAAAAAAAATACTGATCACAAATCTGTTTTTAGAACAGTAAAAGCTTTTTTTACTGTATAGTCGCAATGTTATATTGAGTCACATTTAATAAAAAGCACTGATAAAAGCAAATATACCCCCACTTTATTGGTAATTAAATAGTATGTTTATGTTGAACTTAATACAGGGCCATCTGTTCAAGAATAAAGCAGTATATAAAAAGTGTTTCTGTTGCTCATGAAAACATTTCTGAAACGACTGTGCATTAGTGTTGTTTTTGGCGGCCTGTTTTAATTTTAGTTTTAGTCTAGTCTTTGTGTGAAGCTGTCATTTTAGTTTTTATTAGTTTTAGTCACGTTCATACTCTTTTTAGTCTAGTCAAGTTTTAGTCAACTAAAAGTCCCCGAAGCATTTTTAGTCTTATTTTAGTCAGAATTATCCATGACTATTTTCGTCTAGTTTTAGTCGACGAAAACTGATGACATTTAGTCTAGTTTTAGTCAATGAAAATTGTATTTTAGTCTATTTTTAGTAATGCAATTCTATTTAACCCAGTCAATATAGTATAAGTACCTAATAGCAGGGGCGCCGTAAGGAGGGGGAAACGTGATTTCTACCGAGGGGAATGCTAGAGCCCTGCATTTCAGCCCGGCCCCGACTGGCCCCGACATTTTTACGCCTCTAGGGCTGGGCTTCGGGCCAATTTTCACGTCATAGTTCAGATGCGGGCCAGGCCTCGGGCCTGTTTTAGGCTTCTCCTTATTTTTATATTTTAGACATCCATCAATTAGTGATGAATAAATTGCCGCACTGGTGGAAACAACACGAGACCGTGCCGCGACTGTGAAGAGCGGCTCGACGGTGTTTAGAGTCCCGCAGCAGCAGAGAGCATGCCGTCAGCGCAGCTGAAGAGTTCTGTATTCAGATACAAGCTATAGGCTGAAGCTTGCTGCAAAGCCCCAGCAAAAGTAATTACCATGAATGTGTCGGGGGGAAATAGTAAGGAGATATTTGAATTATTTACTAATAAACTAGTGTTTTCTGTGTCAGTGTCGCAAAGATGAAGATGATGATCCTGACTCGCCATCTCCTCATTAGACGCGCCTTTAGAGAGAAGTGCATCTTCACGGATTATGATTATAATGAAAGAGTTTTTGTTTTCGATTTGATTTATTTCGTTAAGTAGTAATTTAAAGCTTTCTATAGATATATTTATCATGTGTGAGGCATGTATTCGCTGACTTTCGGTTCATTTTTGTGAAGCGCTCCTGTTTAAGACGAGACGGCGCATCATTGTTTTCTTTATTTTATAAAATTATTTTATATATTTTATAAAAAGTTTTGTTGATATTGTGAGTGCACACAAATAAAAGTAGACCCTTTACAGTTACGAATGATGTATTACTCTTACTTTTATGAGCAAAAATTACGACGTAAATTGTTTCCATTGAAAAAAATACAGTTGATTGCGCTGGTGCCTCCGTGTCCTGCGCTTTAGCTTCCACTCTCCGCACAAACTTATGGATACAGCGCACATTTATCTAGGTTTAACGTTTAAACATTGTTGTATGCTTGAAATGTTTTAGTATATCTATAGATTTTATTTTAGGCAAGTCCTGATGATTTGAGAAGGCTAAATTGATCAAACATGGCTATAATCAGCCTGCCGGTCTACCGCTGGCCGCTTGGTCGTTAACCTGCTTTAAGAAAGAAAAAAATTATTTAACGAACAAAAAATGCTCCAAACATTTTGCTAAATTAACTTAATAAAAAAAAACGAAACGAAATATAATCAATTTACCATTACATACAAAACTGAACTATTTTAATAGCTGAAACATAATGATTTGGGAGAAGAAGTAAAAAACACGGGCTCGGGACGGACTATCTGTCAAGCTCTCGGACACGGAAAGTGAGACACAGGAAACAGAAATTCTGCAAAATAATAATAATGACGCGACTAAACGAGACGAAATAACATAACATTTCGTCTCGTTTTGGTCAACGAAAATGAGACATTTTAGCATAGTTTTTATTTTGTAAACTACGTTTAGTCTCGTTTTTATTCGTCAACAATATTGCATTATATATTTAATTATCGTCATCGTCACAGGTCCAGCATTTACGTTGCGTCTCGTCTCGTTTTCGTCACGTGATAAAGGTTCGTTGACGACTATGTTTAGTCATAATTTTCGTTGACGAAAACAACACTACTGTGCATTTGACAAATATTGCATGTCATTCACTTAATCTGTGATAAGGGTATCCAAACACCGCGAGAGCATCACTACCGGGAGCAGAAAGAGTCCGACTTCACGTCTCTGCTTTCAATTCCGCCCCCGACTGCAAGCGGCTACTCTCAGCGATAGGTCTGTGCGGCGCTGCATGAAGTCCAACACACCTATTAAGAGATTACTGAATCGAGTTTTTTCCAATAGCCAGCAGGTGGGGGTAAAGGAATCATAAAGGAATAGAAATTAACGTGAGGAAGGATGTTCATTTTAACAACAGATATTCTTGCATGGAAAGAAGTAGGAAGATACATCCAATTTGCCAGATCTGTGGTGACTTTAGCCAGGTTTTTAATTCAAATTATTTGAAACAATATCCTGCAAGGACAGATAGATATCTACATCTAAGTGAAAGAATGCACCACTGGAATAAAACCAGAAAATGTTGCAGACCCAACACAATATTTGAGAGGGAGCAGATATGACTTTGTCCAATTAATTTTGTACCCTGATAGATTACTAAACTGACTGAATAAATGTAAAACACGGGGGACTGATAGAACTGGATTGTCTAAAATTAGCAATATGTCATCAGCAAATAAAGATATGTATTAATTTTTTCTATCTCTTTGAATTTATTGTTAATAAATTTTGTATTTTTATACGGTATCTACATTTCTTGCCTACTCTTGTACAAGAGAAGCGAACCTGCGGGGTTTATTTCTATTTCCTAGGTGAAACTCTCCCAGGTGGTGTAGTCGAATTTTCTACAAGTAGATGAACTTGGGCTTGTGTTAAAACCTGTAATGCTATGCGCCACATAAAAAAAGTTGCAGTTACTATAATTTATTTATTTGTGCTTGTAATTTGTGTGCATACATTAAATTAGTATTTATCATTATTACACATAAAAACTTACAAAAATATTAATATATTTTCATGTTTTTGTCACATTCCTTTAAAAAGAATGAAAATTCCTTCGCATGAAATTATGTGCACTGAGGATGTTTGAACACTGTCCCCCCTCTCACTATACTGCATGTTTTGTGGTCTCTGGTATTTTCATACCCATAGTGTGTATTTACTATGGCAAAGGTTAGCATGTAGTCTTTAGCATTGCATATACAAGAAGTTATCTTCTTCTCTGAACACACCTTATGAGACTCCATGTCCTGTCTCAGCTCCTGAAGATCTTTCTCTCTCTGCTGGATGTTTTTCTGGACTTCTCTCTGTTTCTCTTCCATATTTTCCTGCAGAATACAAAAGTATGATTAGGTCTGCACTACCATTGATCAGATGGGTCAGTAACATTTTTGAATGTTTTTAAAAGTCTCATGTATTTACCAAAAAATTTGGTAAAAATTCAGTTTAAAAAATAATTTTGTGAAATATTTAAAATGTAATTGATTTCTGTGATCAAAGCTGAATTTTCAGCATCATTACTCCAGTCTTCAGTGTCCCAAGATCCTTCAGAAATCATTCTAATATGCTGATTTGCTGCTCATTCTAATATGCTGACATTTCTTAACAATATATTCAGTACTACACCTTAAAACCCAGTTAATTACATCTGTTTCCCTGATTGAGAGAAAAATCATAAGACAAATGAGGAGGGAAACGACCTCAACTGTCGTGAGATCCAGTATGGAGCAGTACCTGTATCTCTTGCCTTGCTGCTGCAGTTGATACAGTGTCATGATTTTTGTGTTCATCCACCAAACATAGCATACAGATACACTCTTCATCAGTCCAGCAGTAAATTTCCAGCATTTTATTATGTCGAGGGCAGATCATCTCCTGGAGTTGTCCAGTGGCGTCCATCAGATTGTGTCCTTTACTTCTGAAGAGACTCTCATGTTGTTCAAGATGATTTTGACAGTAAGAGCTTCGACACTCAGCACAGGATTTCACTGCTTTCTGTTTAATTCCAGTGCAGGAGTCGCACTGAACATCTCCAGATCCAGGGTGATTCTGACGACGAGCAGGAACAGGAGCAGACTGGAGTCTTGTATTCTTCAGTTTCTCCACCATTTCAGCAAACACTACGTTTTTACCTAAAACTGGTCTTGGACTAAAGGTCTGTCTGCACTGAGGACATCTGTAGATTCCCCTCTGATCTTCCTGATTCCAGCAGTTTGTGATGCATCTCTTACAGTAACTGTGTCCACAGGGAATCGTCACTGGCTCCTTCAGTAGATCCAGACACACTGAACAGCTGAACTGATCCTCAGCCCACGAGATACTGGCTTCTGCCATTTCACTGTATATGAACACAGACAGAGACACGATACACACTACAGCACGACATTTCCTTCTTATATGAACTGGAGGATTTATATATCCTGCTGATGACATACCTCAGAAACTGGTTTGTCTGCAGGGAGTGACATACTGTAACTTGTTAATGTCAGTGTTTTTTTTTTAATGACTAGACTGTCTAGATGACAAAGTTGTCTAAAATACTAAAATACTCTGAATTGAATATGATTTATCTCATTGCATACTGATTTATGTACTTTAATAGTACTATCCTCACCAACTACACCAGCAAATAATAAAAATCATGTTACATAACTATATATAACTAAATAATGATGAGACTGCAGCAAACATGAGAGATTTACTGTTGCCCAATAAACTGATTCATCATATACATGATTTCTTAAACTTTTTTGGGCCAGCGCCCCCTTACCCATTATCCAGACACCCCTCCCCCACCCCTGAACTGAATATTAAAGTTGATTATTATTTTCTGTTTATAATGAGGACAATTATATTTACAGTACCATTCAAATGTTTGGGTCATTACAAAATTGATACTCTAATTCAAAGATCTCATGAAATGAGCAAAAAAGTAAAATAGTTTTATAGTAAATTATTTGACAATGAGTGTAATATTCTTTTTACAGAGTTTTTAAGCATGATGGGGATTTTCAGCGCTACAACTTTAGTGATGCTGTGTTTGTTTTTTTCACATTCTATTTGACACACCCTGTTGCCCCAAAGGTTCAAGAGACCTGTTAAAAATTCCTGTTTAGAATATATGCACAAGGGAATTTCACAGAAGAGATGTTTGTTCTTCCTTTCCTGGAACTCTGCTGTGATTTTATCTCCATTTTTTGGGGAGTGGGTGTTTTCAATTAGCTTTCAGTGAAATTAATATTTATTCCTTATATTTATTCCTTATTTATTCCTTCCTTAGTTTTAGAAAAATACTGTCTTTAATTATTGTAACGGAGCCGACGAGACGTGAGTCCAGCGGATCCAAGTGCAAACTTTTATTCATAGACAGTCAAAACACAGGCAGGGTCGAACAACAGCAAAAAAGTATGGCATGGCCAAGACACAAGAGTATTCCTAGGACAAACATGGGTCTTCGATTTGCAAACAATATCCAGAGGGCTTGACAAGGGCTAATCCGATAACATGAGCAATAATCCAGACAGGAGCAAACAGAGTACAAAACGACAAGACTAAAGATAGATCCAAGGCAGGCTATAAACTAGATAAACAAGACTAGACTTAAACTTAGACTACGAAAACGCAGAAGGGCTCCGTAAAGTAGCTATCACTATGAGAGCGATAAACACTAGATGAAATTTGGCAATTTGAAAATAGGGATGGCTGACGCGAAACTGACGTTTCGACACGGTGTCGAGATCCCGAAGCGCAGATGTTTCGAAACACTGCTCCGAAGCGTGATTCGAAACACCCATGTCACGTGACTAAGGCGATTCGAAGCATTGGGGCATGTCACAAGTGTTTCGAGACGTGGCATACTTGCCGATTCTGCGTTTGATTGACAGGGTCGGGAACAAATCACACAATTGCACATCTGTCTCAACCTAACTCACACAAAGTATAAAAGTGGAGTTAACGCATCTTCACTTCGTGGGTTTTTGTGAGAGGAGAGAGATTTTGCGATATAGTGATATTTATAGTGTAATTTGGTTAATTATATTTAGGCTACATTAAAAGTTATTATTAAGATATTGATAGATAGGCTATAGACATTGACAGATAATTAGGATAGATATACTGATACATTCATATAGGCATACATTCATATAAGTTAGTGACAAGCACAGCAAGTTACAGATAGGATATCATAGGCTAGTTGATAGATAATTTCATATTGATATATTACATAATAATGGAAGCTCCACGCAAGAGATGCCGTTAAGGCATTGTGGCTTGATGTATTTTATTGTCTATTTTTCATTACCAAAATAACACTTACTTATTCACAAAGAGTTCATTCAGATATCAGACCGATGTTTCAACACATTACAAAAACAGAACAATAAAACACACATTTTAATTGTTTATTATAATTTTGTGATGATGATTGCTTCACCCAGGATTTGAACCCAACCCAGCCGGCACATGACCGACCTTCAGCGTTGAAATATGGTTGAAATAAGGTCAGTTGTTGTTTTAACTTTGAAACAACGTTAATACAACGTTTAATACTGAATGGTTGAAAACCAGCTGACACATGACCAACCTTCAATGTTGAAATAATGACAGTTTTTGTTTCAACATTGAAACAACGTTGAAACAACGTTGAAAAAATGTTTAATGCTAAATGGTTGAAAAAAGTTACCAAAAACACTTGTAAATCAATGTTGATTTGTTTTTTGTTTTTTACAAGAACTGTATGTTGAATCAACTTAATGTATTCAACAGCATACAAAAGAAATTTCTGCCTTTTAAATTATTATTACTAAATTATTTAAGATCATTATTATTATTTTATTAGCATTTTACAATATTTTGATCGTTAAACCTATTCTAAAATCTAAAGGTATATGTTAAAATATTATCATCAACAACAATAAAACTAAATACATTTCACTGCGTTTACCTTATTGCTTTGATCATGATTGGTTAATCTGGCTGTCATCCAGGAAACTGGCCAATGAAACTGTTCGCGCCTTTCTAAGTTTGAAAATATGACCGTTATTATCGTCTTTCTGAGTGAGGCGGCTGACTGACTGTATTGTGTGTGAGCTGCTGCTCGTTGAGATTGCTCGGTCGGTCCCGAATTATTTTATATTTGCCTGTTAAATTTTTATTTTGAGCGAATTTGAGTCGTGACATGTCAACGGAGAACAAAAACTAGAATGTGAACACAGGAAGGGTCAGGTGTGATCTGT
>JAFVLL020005223.1:8573-62213 GCA_021397915.2 Tor tambroides | reverse complement strand
ATGTGTTCCTCATGTTTAATCAAACCGTGCTTCAGGAAAATGACCTTGATTTACTTCTACATATGTTCTCTGGTACATTTCTTACATCCTGACTGGGGAAAACAAGCGCAGTCTGTCAAGAAATTTCCTTCAGAAAGGCCCTGGAGGAGTGTACGTCTGTTTTTGACAAGGATGTAACCACATTTTGGATTGAGGGCGACCAAATATAATAGTAATTTAAGAATGAACTATTGTAATACATATTGGTCAATGAATAATTTGAATATTATGGGTGACACGTCCATAGTTTCCATTATGTATAGAAATGCACCATAACAAACAAACCTGTGAAGATGCCAGACATTAGCTCTGTTCCAAAACACATTGTGCTGCCTATAAACTTGACTGGATAAATGTAATGCTTCCTTATGAGGCATCTTAGAGATCAGTAGTTGTGGTGCCTGTTGTTTAAAACGGCCTCCGGAGTTCAAAGTATGTAAAGTTTTAGAATATTTATTTATTTTTATTTAGTGATTATATTTATACATTTGGATTAGATTGTCTATTTAAATTTATTTTTTAGATTATTTATTAAAATTAAATTAAATTTATTTATTAAAGGGATAGTTCACCCAAAAAATGAAAATTACTCACCCTCATGTCGTTCCAAACCCGCAAGAGGGTTGGGGGTTCAGTGCCTTGTTCATCTTCGGAACACAAAAATTAAGATATTTTGATGAAATACGAAAGCTTTCTGATGCTGCATAGACAGCAACGCAACTGACACGTTTATGGCCCAGAAAGGTAGTAAGGACATCATTAAAATTGTCCATGTGACATCAGTGGTTCAACCTTAATTGTTGTGCATTCACGACAGTATCACAACGCATGCGTGTGCATTCCTCTGCTTGTAAACAAGGCGCAGCTTTCTGGGCCTTGAATGTGAAAGTGAAAGTGACGAGACATGTGGCCAAGTATGGTAACCCATACTCGGAATTTGTACTCCGCATTTATCCCATCCAAAGTGCACACAAACAGCAGTGAACACACACCCGGAGCAGTGGGCAGCCATTTATGCTGCGGCGCCCGGGGAGCAGTTGGGGGTTCAGTGCCTTGCTCAAAGGCAACTCAGTCGTGGTATTGAAGGTGGAGAGAGAGCGCTGTACATTCACTCCCCCCACCTACAATTCCTGCCGGACCTGAGACTCGAACCCACGACCTTTGGGTTACGAGTCCGACTCTCTAACCATTAGGTTACCAACTACCACAGTCAACTATGTGATAGTTGCGTTGCTGTCTATGCAGGGTCAGAAAGCTCTCGGATTTCATCAAAAATATCTTAATTTGTGTTCCGAAGATGAATGAAGGTCTTACGGGTTTGGAACGACATGGAGGTGAGTAATTATGTATATATGTGTGTGTATATATATATATATATATATATATATGTATGTATGTATGTATAAATACGTATACATTTGGGATACATTATTATTACATTTGGGTTACATTATTTTTAGTTGGAGAACTTTATTAGTTAACTTAATAATGGATTTGAGGAAAAGGGAGCTTCAATCGCATTCTCTTGTTTTAAAGACTTGTGTAAAGTTCTGAGTTGACTTTGTTGTCTAACTGTGTTTTCCCACATTGTTCTGTTCTTTTCAGCGTACCAAGTTAGTCCGTAATTATTACTACTATTTTCGGTTCACAAAACCACAGCGTGCGTCTAAGTGAGTCTGTGTGTGATCGTAGCACAGGAATTTGGACGCCTCTGTCTTTACCCATTTGACTCATTCCTAGTTTGCGTGACTACAGCCAGAGTAAAAGTAAAGTGTCGGAAGCCGTAGTTGCTTTGAAACATGTGCACACACCTCCCTCCCTCTCTGAACAGCTCTTTCCAGAGATATGATACGCTGTCCAAGTTTTGAATCCCTGCTGTCGTCTTTGACAGAGTAAAAATATGACTGACATTGCTGCCAACACTGAAACAAAGTAACAAAATGTTGTTTCTCAACCCCCATCGGATAGGCTGCGCTGTCTCCAGCCCAACAGAGAGCCATTCTGGACCTTTAATTACTGCTCTGTATGAGAGTCTGTCTCACAGATCAGAGAGCAGCTTGCCTTGATTGGGAATCATTTTTTCTCTTCCACATGGCTGTAACTCAGAGTGGGGGAATATTTATTGCAGCATTGACTTAAATGGCTTTCAGGCTGGAAGCAATCAAACGATTTCTTGGCCAATATATACAGTCTGAGACCACTGGTAAAAATGCTTCTACTTTATTTTAATGCAAATTTTCATTATAAAATGTATTATGTATAACAGTTTGAGTGAAAATTTGAACTTAGTATTTGGTTTGTTTTCTTTTTGCAGCACTTGAGCTGTATGAACATGATCATGTTCTTCAGTATGATTTGAGATTATACAAAGAACATTTTGAGCTTCAATGGAAGTCTGACTGTACAAAGAATCACATGATCATTGTCACAAATTCTCTTATTTGATTAGTGATCTAGAAAT
This sequence comes from Tor tambroides, assembly GCA_021397915.2. Lineage (NCBI taxonomy): Eukaryota > Metazoa > Chordata > Actinopteri > Cypriniformes > Cyprinidae > Tor > Tor tambroides. The sequence continues at coordinate 59,713 of JAFVLL020005223.1, read as the reverse complement.
AGAGCAGAATCTTAAATTATTTGTTTAGGGATGCAAAATATATCGCCACTGCGTTAATTATTGACTGATATTAGAGTTTTTTATTATTATTACTTGTTTTGGTTGAAATTCATGATGTAATTGTACATTCTTATTTTTGTTTATTTTTATTACCTTTTGATTTTGAAATTTCCATTGACTCATCAAAGAGACATTCATCAAAATGTTAATCTTTAAAAACACGAATAATTTAATAATTAATTACAAAATGCACAATTTAGTGACACTGTTAAATATAATCTTTAGCAAATCTCAAAATGAATGCCAGTGTTTGATACTAAAATTTAAATTTTGTGACGACAATTTATTTGTGGGGTTTAAAATTATATATTTATTATTTCTTTTGTGTGTGTGTTTTACATTATAATATAATTAGGCAAAATAATGTAGCTGTTATCAAATGTTACTAAAATATTTAATGACTATCTAACTGAAATAAAGGAATAAATGGCAAAAATAAATAACACAATTTTGTCAATTTTATCATTTGGCCAATGATAAGTCATATATATATATATATATATATATATATGATTTATCATTGGCCAGAATTATTATATCCGTAATTTCTTTAGTTACATTTTCTTTCTAGGTTTAACTTAGATTCCAATTAATTCTCCTTGTCTTGGTGTTTCAGCTCTCACCAGTTTTGAGGTGGTGATTCAGTATGGTTTGGCCACTCCAGAGGGTCTGGCTGTGGACTGGATCGCAGGAAACATCTACTGGGTGGAAAGTAACCTGGATCAAATCGAAGTGGCCAAGCTGGATGGTACCATGCGTACAACACTACTAGCTGGAGAAGTGGAGCATCCACGTGCCATTGCACTTGACCCAAGAGATGGGTAAAACATGATATACTTTGACAGCTCTGTTATTTTTCACTTATCTTGACAGAATTAGGATGTTACAAGATGTTTCTTTTTTTCCATCCAGTATTCTGTTCTGGACAGACTGGGATGCCAGCTCCCCTAGGATAGAGGCTGCGTCTATGAGTGGGGAGGGCCGTCGCACCATCCACAAAGAGACTGGGAATGGTGGCTGGCCCAACGGTCTCACTGTGGACTACCTAGAGCGCCGTATCCTGTGGATTGATGCCAGGTATGCACACACTATTGGCACTAAAAGTGAAGTACAATGCAAAAATATCCACAGTTAGTCACCTTGATCTTCTAAAAATAAAAATATTTCTTTAGATCTGATGCCATCTACTCTGCTGCTTACGACGGTTCTGGCCTAATTGAGGTGCTCCGGGGTCATGAACACTTGTCACATCCCTTTGCCGTCACCATGTATGGAGGAGAGGTCTACTGGACGGACTGGCGAACCAACACTTTGGCCAAAGCCAATAAATGGACAGGACACAATGTGACGGTGGTCCAGAGAACAAACACTCAGCCGTTTGATCTTCAAGTGTTTCATCCTTCTAGACAGCCTCAGGGTGAGAACCAGCATGACCTGAACTAATATGTCAAAAAACTGTCAGGAAACTTGTTTGTTTCGTGTTGCATTTGTAAGCTGTGAACACCAGTGTTGTTTTTGTAAACCAAACCTATTAAAAACTATTTTCTTTAACTGAAATAAAGCTGAAATAAAATATAAATACTAGATGAAAAATTTTAACTTAAGCTAATATGTGACCCTGGTCCACAAAACCAGTCATAAGGGTGAATTTTTTGAAATTGAGATTTATACATCATCTGAATGCTGAATAAGTAAGCTTTCCATTGATAGGATTTGTTAGGATAGGACCATATTTGGCCAAGATACAACTATTTGAAAATCTGGAATCTGACGGTGCAAAAAATCAGAATATTGTGAAAATCGCCTTTAAAGTTGTCCAAATGAAGTTCTTAGCAATGCATATTACTAATCAAAAATTACCTTTTGATATATTTACGGTAGGAAATTTACAAAATATCTTCATGGAACATGATCTTTACTTAATATCCTAATAAATTTTGGCATAATAGAAAAATCGTTCATTTTGACCCATACAATGTATTGTTGGGTAATGCTAAAAATATACCCATGCTACTTATGACTGGTTTTGTGATCCAGGGTCACATATCAGAAATTTTGTCTTGGCAAGTTTAAGTGCCAAAATGAAAACTGGATTTTAAAAAAATGAAAACAAAATATAATATTTTAAATATATATAAAAATAAAAGCTTTATATAAAAAATATGAAAATAACACTGAATGTTTTTTTCCTCCTTTGCAGCTCCCAACCCGTGTGCAGTGAATGATGGGAAAGGGCCATGCTCTCACCTGTGCCTCATCAACTACAACCAAACCTTTTCCTGTGCCTGTCCACACCTCATGAAACTCAAAGCAGACAAGCACACCTGCTACGGTAGGCTCCTCCTTGCTCCTCCTTGCTCCTTGATCCAATCAAATGCTTCAATTGTTAGCAAGTTCTGAATGGAATACTGTTTTACTAATTACTGAATACTGTACAATATATTACATTTCCCATGACCTTGGCATTGCAAATGACATATTCTACTGTTTGAGCAACAGGAACAATATAAATTGTACTAAGAAACAATATGCATTATTCCACAGTATATTGTCACATGACCTCAGTATGTTTTATTTATCAAATGTATTAACGATGGCTGTTTGATTAAAAATTGCTGCTTGATAGTATTTCCATTTTAATCCATCATACTGGAAATAGGAGGTAAAGCGCATTGCATTGTGGGATACAGTAATCCACGCAGTAATCTCTTTTATACTGCATATTTTATTGAATGTATTTGATAACCCTGGTATTCCACATACAAATATACTGCAGCAGTAGTACATTTTTTGGAACATAACCTAAAGCTGTTCCAGTTTGTTCCAATTGTGGCAGCTTCAGTCTTATGGAATAAAATCTTACAAGCATTTTTCTTCATTTGAAGAGTATTAGCAAGAATTGGCTTTTAATGCATACACGTGGTTGCATAATTAGAAAATCCACAGAAAAAAAAATCATACTGTGGCTGACAATTTTTCAATTTACTATTATTTTAAATGCAGCAATTCTTATCTCGCACACTTCAGGACAGATAGTATATGAACTGCGCCACAGCATGAGGCTTTTCTTTTAGATTCCTTTTGCGTTGGCGCTATAGATGCTCAATCTTAGATTTTTCAGGCCGGGCTGAATGTTAGTAGTCTTGTGTGGGCTGTAAATCTCGTTTAACCGTCAAGAAAACAACAGTGCACCCTGCTGCCCAGATGCACGATCGGTGTTTAGTATTCAGCAGCACAGCCTCCATTATGGCTGTATGGAGAGCAGAGTGATTGGAGTGTAGAGGTAGTAGGTTCGGTGATGAATTCACACTGACATCAGATAGTGGCAACGCAGGAGTAGGAGCAACTCTTCCATTCTGGCTAATCGATATGGAGACTGTAGACTTCGCTACTACTGTTCCTTCTTTGCTCTAATATTAATATATGTATTTACTTAGAAAAATACATGACTACAATTTAACAGTAGCTTATATTTTGTACAAGATGATTTTGTGCATACAAATATATATATATATGCTTTGTTTTACATGCACTTTTATAATACTGTTTATCTATTGACAATGAATTGTCTGTTTTTCTTTTGTCCAGAGTACCGTCAGTTCCTGCTGTACGCTCGTCAGATTGAAATCAGAGGGGTGGACATTGATAATCCCTATTACAACTACATCATCTCTTTCACTGTGCCCGACATCGACAATGTCACAGTGGTGGATTATGATGCTCTGGAGCACCGCATCTACTGGTCTGATGTTCGCACTCAGACCATCAAAAGAGCCTTCATCAATGGGACTGGTGTGGAGACGGTGGTATCAGCCGGTGAGATGATAGTTTGATGATAGTTTAGGTCAAAAAACACTTTCATTTTCTTATAATATGTATTTATTTTTACCTTATTTGCTCAACAACTCTCAAACGATTCGTTCAAGGATTCATTTTTCCAAACCCCTCCTTTGCATGGCGCCAGAGGCGGATCTAGGATTTTTTAGAAGCAGGGGCCACAATGGGGCCACCATTTACAGAGAGGGGCCAAGTTTACCGTTCAAGTCTTTGGAAACTTTAACAATAACGGCTTAAATATTTCCATATGTATGTATGTGTGTGTGTGTGTGTGTATGTATTATGTATTCATTAAGAATAACATACATAATAAAATATAATACAATATTTGAGGAAAAACGGGCTTCCCTGCCAATTTGGAGTTCGTTTTCACACTTTGTTGAGTTTTGGGTTCCAACAACAAGAATATTCATGAGCATATGATAAAATACAATATGTACAGCTTAATGTTGTTCTTGAACATTGTAAGAAACTGACACTACACATCTTATTGTAAAAAAAAATAAAAAAAAATTTTAAAAAACTGTGACTGCTGCTGAAAATTCAGCGGTCTTTGCTCATGAGGTTGAATCCATCTACTTATTCGGCAATTACTTACTGACACGCTATACAAGGCTATATACATTATTATTTGGACATGTAACATGTATTACATTCTAAATTAGGTCTCTTTCATTTTAATTTAAATTATAAATATACTTTTGTTTAGTGTTAGATCATGTTAGTTCTTAATGATGCTACACCATTTTATTTTAATACTAAATGAATTAGTATATACAAACATTTACATAGGAAATTAAAATAAAATGCTTTGTTCTGTATTGTTCTTTGTTAGCTATTGTTCAAACTTACTGCAGTGTAGAAATGAAACAGTATGAAAATTTCATATCACGATTATAGTGACCAAAATGATCACAGTTATCAGTATTGTTAAAATACTGGAAATGTCTAAAAAGTATAACTGTAGTGTCAATTTAAAGAAGACACTTGGCAGCTTGTTGTCCTTAAGTCAGAAAAATAGCTACAAGGGCTTGAATTTACAGTTATTAGAAATATTATTTACATTAAATACCTTTGACAAAAAATATAAAATTAGCCTTGTTGCTGTCTAGAAACACAATGCAGGTAAAGCCACAAATCTGACCATGTTCTTTTTCAAATCTGAGGATAACTCTATAACTCTTAAGTTTCATGAAATATTTTTTAGAGCATGCCATGTGATTTTGTTTAGAGTTGACTCTAAAATGCTAACTAATAGTTACTCACATTATCTAAGCATCCATGCAGTTTATTGTCTTGTGCTGCCCAAACTGCTTTGTCTCCATGCGCACATTCACACTTCTCCCCGATAGGAGACTTTTAGATGTCTTTAATCATGATGCTAATGTCTTTTATTTATTGCAACATTGTTTATTGAAAACTTTCTGCTCACACTGTTTGATCCCACATTTCTTTGGTCAAACTTCATCTCTAAAACATTTTATCAAATGTCTTCTTTAAAAACAAACATACAAAAAAAAAAACAAACAAAAAAAAAACATTCTTATGGTCTCAAGTCGATTATCTTTCCTGAAGTATTCATAAAATATAATTGTTCCTATTTGCATAAGGGCTAGCATGTTTAGTCATCAACACAAGACAGTTTATGAGATTAATACTGTTTTTACTAAAAACTCATTTTAAAATGCCACTGAGTGTTTGAAACAACTTATGCAATCTGATGAGGCTTCTTATTAATGAGGCAAAAAATACGTTATTTTCATACTGTGATAACGTCTACGAGTTATATGAGACTGCGCCCTCTGGCTTCGAGTGTGAATTACACCATACATTACAGCAATAATCGAATTCAGTTTTAATGATAATTAAAATGTAAAACAGTAAAACTAACCGTCGAAATTTCATCGTGAAGCCGGTAATAGTTTCATTCCTTATTGCAGTGTTACCGAGAATCATACGATGCTTCCACACAGACTACATTAGAATTTTATGCACTTTCCACACTATTCCACTATTTTCAGCCAAACAGTTTTAGCACACCGGGTCTATGTGACGTGAGGATCTTTATCTTACTTTCATTTTAAACAAAATGCTACAGTTTTTCTACATGTCAGTGATGATTCTGAAAGAAAACGCGCTTGGAACCTAATGTTGCTATAGTAACGAACGCAACTTCCACCCGAGAAACCGCACGCTTTTATTTTAGCAAAAAGTTTGCTTTGTAAAGTAGGTTCAACAGCATTAAGTTAAATAGCGCAAATTGTATTATTCAATTGAATTGTGTACATTCGTTTTAGACACTTACTGTGCGTTATGCTCTTGTGCCGTCTATGCAATAAATGCAGGTCCTTGAATGAGCGGTGATTTGTAACATCTGGTAATGTCAGTGACGTGACCCATTTCAAGGGTGCCCAAAATTACAATTTTAAAATCAGTCAGGGCTATACACATGTACCTTCATATTTACAAGTAAAGCTTATTAAGATGCGGTACACAGGTTGAATTTCAAGCGACTTAACGCTAAAGTAAATCAGCGATGAGTGACAAGACAGAGGCACTTCAGGGGTCAATCAGATTTCAGCTGGGGCCGGTGCCCCTCTGGCCCCACCCCTAGATCCGCCAGTGCATGACGCTAATCTGCAGTGTTTGTGAGCTTTTAACGCACCAAAAGCGGCACCTAGTGGCAAAGAATGAGTTTTCCCAGGTCTGCATGTACAAGTGGGCGGGCAATATTATGCTAATGTTTCATTTTGACATCAACTTGAAACTTGGGATTTGTTTTAACAACAACTCTTTTCAGTGATTCAGAGTCGACTCTGACAATAACTTTATACACGTTGCACTTTCAGATTTAAGACTTTGCGGGATGTTTTCATTTTCATCTATTATTCTAAGTCTATACTTGCCCAAAATGCATATGAACACTTAAAAATGGACCTTCATTGCTTGATATAGCAACATATTAAACTGAAAAGCATCTTCAAATGAATGATGCTAAAAAAAAGAAGTAACTTTTTTTTTTTTTTTCTCACTATTTTCCCAATTACTTTTTAGCTATTTGATCTTCTGGTCATTTTTAGTGGATGTATGAAGTCAGTTTCCAGTTAACCATGGTCATGGTCCATTATGTTTGTTAATCAGAAATTTTAAAAATACTTTTTGGCTTCATATTTTATCTTTTAAAACCCAATAAAAAGTATAATAAGGAATTATTATATAAAGTATTTACACTACTCTAAAAATGTTTGGGGTTTTATATATATATATATATATAAAGTAAAATAAAATAAATGTATAACTTTACCCAGTATTTCTGTTTCAAATACATGCTGTTCTTTTTAACATTTTATTTATCAAAGAATCCTGAAAAATGGGAAGTGGAGTAAATGGCTGCTGTAAATTCATGATCAGAGGAATAAATGACACTTTAAAATATATTCAAATAGATAACAGTTGTTTTAAATTGTAATAAAATATTACTTTTTTACTATATTGTTTACTATATTGATCAAATAAATGCACACGTCTGGGTGAGTGAAAGAAACTTCTTTTAAAAACATTTTGCCGACCCCAGACTTGTGAAATATATCTTTCTTTAAAATAAATGGCACAGTTTGTTATCAAATAAATTGACTTTTCATACAGTAATTCTTTTTGTAGGAAAGAATGCAAGACAAATACATATTTATTTTTGCTATGTTGTTCTGTTTTTCAACCTGTGTGATCAGTTTACAATTCTAATCATGATAAAAATGTGTTTTTCTTTTCTTTGCTAGACCTCCCTAATGCTCAGGGTCTAGCTGTAGACTGGATCTCCAGAAACCTGTTCTGGACCAGCTATGATACGAATAAGAAGCAGATCAATGTTGCGCGCCTGGACGGGTCCTTCAAGAATGCTGTAATCCATGGACTGGACAAGCCTCACTGTTTGGTGCTACATCCTATCCTGGGGTTAGTACAAGTACTCACACATGCACAATTGCTAGTTCAGGCTTAGCATTAGTGCCTCTCTGTCATTTTAGTCTCTTTAGCCTCTTTCGCTCACAGCTTGTTTAGTAGGCCACATTTGGAGAAGAGCAGATGCTGTGCCAGTATGTTTCTGGCAGAAATTGTAAAGGGTGTAGATGAGAAATGTAGACGTTGCTCATTAGTGTGAGCTATAGATTGGACAATATGGCTGCCCTCATGTTGCACTTCTCAGTGTGTTGCTGTATGGCTAATGTCAACCAGATGTGTTTTAGTGCCAGTGTGCTAGTTTCTAGACGCGCCAGTTTCTAATAAAAACAGCAAGCTTGTGCATGTAGACAATATAAGTCATTCAGCTGGTTTTTCATTTGTTCGGTGTGTTTTCCCCTCTACAGTGTTTTTGATAAATTGGTGTTTATTTCTTCCCTCACTGGCAGCAGTACATCACAGTGTTTTGAGGCATTCAGTTGACTGAGATATGAAGACACTTTCCTGGCTTTTATTTTTAAACCAAACCAAAATAAACCATTACAATGCCTTTTTATGTTCAGAATCTTGAATAACAGAACCTCAACAAACGTGGTGCTCTTTCAAATAAACAAATATTGGTAACTGAAACTAATAAAATCATTTTTGCTAATTGAAATAAAGCAGGAATAAAATATAGATATTAGATTTAAAACTTAAAAATGAAAAACATTGCCTTGGCAACTAACTGATGTTTTAGTTGAAGTAATAAATTTACTGAGAACTGAAATTATAAAACAAAAGCTAATTCAAAATATTAATAAATACTATAATAGTTATAAATAATACTAAAACGTTGCCACAGATAATTTGCAAATATCTACTTTACGTCAGGACTTAGCTACTGTTGTTTTATTTTTTGCACATTGTTTACAGAAAGCTCTACTGGCTTGATGGTGACAACATCAGTATGGCCAACATGGACGGCACCAACAGCACATTACTGTTCACCAATCAGAAAGGCCCAGTGGGTGAGAGACCTGTCTTGTGTAACTTTCGTGTGCCTAAAGCTAAAAGAAGGCCTTCTGGAGATGATGTTTTACATGTTGACTTCTTCCCATGGCAGGTCTGTCCATAGACTTTTACATGGAGCAGTTGTACTGGATCAGCTCAGGGAACAGCACCATTAACCGCTGTAAGCTGGATGGTTCCGGACTGGAGATCATTGAGGGTGTTAAAGGAAAACTCACCAAAGCTACAGCCCTCGCCATCATGGGTGAGACAGCACCATCAACCTGTTTCCAATGCAACAAAAACTAACACTTTGTGATGTAGCTCACTGAACTGAAGTTTTTCTAACTTAATTTGACTTGTGAAGTGTTTCTGTTAAGTATGAATGGAGTCTACAGCTACAGTCTACAGCTCTTAAAAATTCATCCACATAACTAGACAACAGTGCTTTCTGAAAAACCATAATTGTGATTTTTGTGAACAATGTTCATAGGGTTCTCTGCTTTAACTGATTTGGGACAACTGACTGAGCTGTTATGTTTAATGTGTAGGAGATAAGTTGTGGTGGGCCGATCAGGGCACAGATCAGATCGGTACATGTGACAAGACCGACGGAGGCAACTGGAAGGTTCTCCGAAATAACACCTCACCCATGATGCATATGAAGATCTACAATGAGACTGTGCATCAACTAGGTGTGTTTTCATATTTATATTGATTATGTAACCCTAATGCATGTGACTTTGTCCCCATAAATGAATATGCAAGTGAAAAGGAGAAATTACTCTTTATAAAATTACTAATTTTTAAAAGGAAAATGTGTTATTCTTTTTAAAATAAAACTATAAATTTCATTCTTTTAATTTTTAAATTAAATGTATTCATTTTTAAATGATTATTATTTTTTATTATTATTATTATTGGTGTGGTTTTTATTGGTGTTATTTAAATATTCAATTTAAAGAATATCCAATTAAATGTTAAAATAATCACATAAAATGATCACAATCAATAAGGAATTTCTGGATTGGCAAGACAGATTAAGCATTCATGTTATAATAGACTGGAGGATAATTCATTTTAATTAGTACTTAAATTTTAATTTAATTTATATTGATTAGTGACTTTGTCCCTTTAAATTCATTTGGAGGAAAAATGCGACATTCTTCTTTATAAATTACAAGTTTAAAAGGAAAATTAGTTTTTCTAATATTTAATTAAGCTGTTAATCCATTGTTGTCAATAAGTTGTTAATAATTTAAAAATACAATGAATAACAACTATTATTATTATTATTATTATTATTTAATTTTAAATAAATGTGAAAATAGTTCACAAAATTAAAGCAGAATCCCTGGGTTGTTAGAAGACAAGACAGATTACATATTATAATAGGTCTTATTTCGATTAATGCTTAAAATGAACACAACTATAAATAATTAAAAAATAATGCAAACTATTAATTAATGATGGTACCATTTGGATGTGTCTGATATCTACTATAGGTACCAACCTCTGCAGTAAGAACAATGGCGATTGCTCTCAGCTTTGCTTGCCAACTTCACCAACTACAAGAGCCTGTATGTGTACGGCTGGATATAGTCTAAAGAGTGGCCAACAGTCCTGTGAAGGCAAGATCCCATACAAGCATCACTGATGTACACCATTTGCTTTCACATGACCACATTGTAACATTGTGTGTATGGCACTTCTGTATAAAGGCATGGGCTCGTTTTTGCTCTACTCTGTGCACGAGGGCATCCGTGGCATTCCTCTGGACCCGTCAGATAAATCTGATGCCCTGGTACCTGTGTCAGGCACCTCTCTTGCTGTGGGCATTGACTTCCATGCTGGTGAGTATGCAAATATCTTTGTGTACAAATATTCAGTCTGAAAAATATTCAGTCTGATGTTTTGTGCTTCTTTTGCCCTGTAGAGAATGACACCATCTACTGGGTTGACATGGGCCTTAGTACTATTAGCCGAGCCAAGAGAGACCAGACCTGGAGGGAGGACATAGTGACCAATGGCATTGGACGTGTGGAAGGCATCACCGTGGACTGGATTGCAGGTGTGCAAATGTGCAAATGCACAATTAAAAGTGCATTATATATATTGGTGCATCTAACACATTGTGTTGTTTTGTATAAATAGGCAACATCTATTGGACTGATCAAGGCTTTGATGTGATTGAGGTGGCCAGACTCAACGGCTCCTTTCGCTATGTGGTCATCTCTCAGGGTCTGGACAAACCTCGTGCCATTACTGTACATCCAGAGAAAGGGTGAGGGAATGTGTCAGCATTTTAAGTGAAGATGGGAGTGTGTGCCTATGAACATGAGAAAACTGTGTATGATCTCAGGATCTCAGACTCAAGTATTTGTGTGTACAGGTATCTGTTCTGGACGGAGTGGGGTCAGTATCCGCGTATTGAAAGATCTCGTCTGGACGGTTCTGAGAGAGTAGTTCTTGTCAATGTCAGCATTAGCTGGCCCAATGGCATCTCCATTGATTACCAGGTTTGTACATAAACACACTGTGCCTCTTTTGCAGAACTTATTCATTTTTGGTTCTGGTACCAGATTTAATTGCTAACCAACTTTTAGAAGATGATTAGTCATTATTATTATTAAGATTTTTTTAATGCTTCATTTTTTTACTTTCTGTTCATCAAAGAATCTATAAATTATATATCATGTTTTCCACAAAAATATTAAGCAGCTGTTTCAACATTGATTGTAAGATCAGTTTCTTGAGCATCAAATCAGCATATTAGAACAATTTCTGACTGATCATGTGACACAGAAGACTGAAGTAATGGCTGCTGAAAATTCGTAACGTAAACAGTTATTTTAAACTGTAATAATATTTCACAATGTTACTTTTTTAAATGTATTTTTGAACAATTAAAAAAAAAACATAAACAAAAAAAAATCTTAACAACCCCCGAACTATTGGATGGTGTTATTTAATTAAATTTTTATTTTAATTAAAAAATAAAATAAAATAAAAATGTTTCTAGCAGTGAAACCACAACAGTATGGTAAGTGTTATATAACTAATGTTGTACAATGTGTAGGAGGGCTTGCTGTATTGGTGTGATGCACGTACAGACAAAATTGAGCGCATAAATCTGGAGACTGGAGAAAACCGTGAGCTGGTGCTGTCTAATAACAACATGGACATGTTTGCTGTTTCTGTATTTGAGGACTACATCTACTGGAGTGACAGGTGCCAACACATTATTCCTTTACTATTGCTGCTTATTACCCTTTTTTAACTGGCCCCTTTCATTCATATAAATCTATGTTCTCAAAGGTTTTTATATCTTGCTATTTCAGTGGATTTTACAGGTAATGAGCTTTTTATCTTCTCCTGTTTCCAATAGGACACATGCCAATGGCTCCATCAAGAGAGGAAACAAGGACAACGCCACAGACATGGTGTATCTGAGAACAGGCATTGGTGTACAGCTCAAAGACATTAAAGTGTTCAACCGTGCAAGACAGCAAGGTGTGTATCCTCCTGAAAAGCACTCTAAAGAACTTTTTTTTACTATATAGCAGAGGTTTCCAATCAAAAGGACCCCTCCACCCAGGGTTTTAGCCAACCAAGAGACCCTATATAAAAAGTTGGATTTTAACAATAGCAACTGTTCATTTTAATATCTTAATATTGTTTGCAGGTACCAACGTCTGTAAAGTGAACAATGGTGGTTGTGAACAGCTGTGTCTGTACCGGGGTAATGGCAATCGTACCTGCGCCTGTGCACATGGCATGCTGGCAGAGAATGGCCACAGCTGCAGGGATTACGATGGCTACCTCCTCTACTCGGAGCGCACGATACTAAAGAGCATTCACCTATCGGATGAAACAAACCTCAATGCTCCCATTAAACCCTTTGAAGACCCAGAGCACATGAAGAATGTCATCGCCCTTACCTTTGACTACAGGGGTGGCGGTGGAAAGGGAGCCAACCGGATCTTCTACAGCGACATTCACTTTGGTAACATTCAGCAGATCAGCGATGACAGCTCTGACCGCAAGACCATTGTGGAGAGTAAGTGCCCAATCTTTTCATTCATTTTTTTTATTGCTCTGTATTCCACACACCATCTGGATGAGGCTAATGGCAATACTAACAGTGAGAAATGATAATGAAACCAAGTACTTGACAAAATAAATACTATTTTAATTGTGACAGTAAAGGCTTTTACACATAGTATACATAGTACATAATATATAAAAGGCTTTTATATATTAGAATGTTTTCTGAATGATCATGTGACACTGAAGAGCTGGAGTAATGCTGAAAACTGAGCTGTGCCATCACGGGAATAAATTGCATTTTAAAATATTACAATAGAAAACACAAGTAACATTTAGTAACAAGCATACAAGTAGCAAGCATTGAAAAAAAACAATACACCAAAAGCAAAACCCTTCATTCAAAGTTTGTGTTGCTTTTGTTGTAGACAGTTTCTTCCTGATGTGCCATTTAATGTATCAGTAAAGAAAGCAAACACGCATGTTTTCATCATTAAAATCTGACATGGACATTTCTGGTCACTGCAGTACATTTCTTAACAATATATGATATAGTTTCACATAATGATCTGTTATTACATAATATCAATAATCAAGTTTCCATCCAGATTTTGCGCTGTTTTGTTATCGACAAAGGGAATATGCGATAAAAAAAACTTTGCGACATTTGCTGTCTACAGCCTGTTTCCATCCAACTGGCCTTTTACCGATAAAATGGTGTGCGTGATGACGTCATCCCTAAAAAAACGAATTGTCGCATAAGTTTTGGTGTGTCGCAAAAAAAATTGCCCTTCAGCTGTTTCCATACATAATTTCTCCTATTGCGTAAATTATAGGCTAGGCTATAGTAGCCTGTTCTTCATCCATTAGAAACAAAACAGCCTATTATTAAATTGTATAGGCCTACATAAAATGATTTTTATTAAGTGTCATGAGTTGTTTTTTTGTTTGTTTTTGTACTTTGTTATAGACTAGATAGATAGGCCACTGTTGATAATCAAGCAATGATCATAAACGGGTGCAGTTGTATTATTATTATTTTTCTGATTAACGTTTATAGGAAACTGAAATGTTCATTTCGGTTATTTTATTTCTCCTAACGGACGGTCATTAAGCCATATTAACCGTGAACCGATAAGATTATGTTAAATTACAATTAAATTAAATTTAAATTGATAGGTGGCTTTGACCCATTAAAAATACCTAAATTTGTTTTCCAGGGATTAATTTTATACACGCAAAAAGCAGCATAAAAAATATGAACGTGAGGATTCACATGCACCTGCAGCACTTCTGTGAACGGAGAAAAACATAAGCTATTATAGGCTACATAAAAGAAAGAGGCCCATATGCAAAATATATTTTTCTAAATAATTAATGAGTTAACAAAACGAAAGAAAAAAACTGCAACAATTAGCAGCCTATATGCAGAATTTCGGTTCATTTTTCCGATGCACTCTTGAGAAAGCGGCATCCCGTTTGTTTCTTTTATTTCACAAAAGTACGTTTTGTTTTTTATTGTGAATGTACACAAATAAAAAAAATATTTTGAATAGTTTTGAATAATGTCTTATTCTTGCTCTTAAATATGACCACAAATGAAGGAGTTGGCTAGTGTAAGTTGTTTCCACTTTTACAAGAGGGAAAAAAACAAGCGATCATGCCGGCGACTCACGCTCGCAGTTAAGCATAGCCTACTGACTCGACAACGCAGCCTGTTCATTGTCATAATAAAATAGTCAAAAATATTGAAGAAACATGAAAAAAAATATTTTACTTCCCCTCACTCCACAACAAATCCTTTAAATTTAACGGTAGAAAGAACGCAGAACAAAACTAGAATAAAAATATAAGCTAACAACCCAAAACGAATTAATTTAAACTTTTGTACTTCACGTTCCAATATCCATGTAAAACAAAATGTGCTTGGCATAATATCACGGGGGTATGGTGGTCAAGCTGAAAGGCACGGACTACAGGCTATTTAAACTGAACAGTGCACTGTAAAAAATAAATAATAATAATGTAAATGTAGGCTAGCCTACTAACATCAAATTAAGATAAGTATGTTTGTAAGGTAACTCGTCTTTTTCTTACCTTGTATAAAGTAATTTTAGATGCAATTGAATAATATGAATATGATTTAATACGCTTTTGAACTACAGGGAAACGGTGCTTTAACGTGAGCAACACCGTGAACACGGACGCTGTCTATAGGCTAATTATGTCATGTGACAACACATTTATTTGCGTTAAAGCCCCTTTTCTCGACAAAAAGTGTTTCCAAACTAATTTTTGCGACATCTGAAGTATCGATAAGGAATTTATGCGGTAAAGTTAAACGGAAAAAGATTTTGTCGACACATGAGAAATTTAATCGATAATTGGCATTTCCATCAGCTATATCGTAAATATTTTAAAGCGCTAAATATTTTTTCGCAAAAAAATCCTTGGATGGAAACCTGGTTAATGACGTGTTCACAGGAAATTCACAGGAAACTCTATATCAGGCAGAACAAATCAACGCAGTTCAAACAAATGTCTAATATTTATTGTCTTTATCTCATCACATAATTAGTCCCATTACTGGTTTTGCCTTTTACAGCAGAAGCACATTAAATGCTTTTGCATGGTCCGGGACTTTATCCTCATGGTTGGGGAGGGGTGTCCAGCTCCACAGGGTTAAAGGGCTCCACTATGGCGCTTCCTGGACACATAACGCACCCGCAACCTTTGCAGCACACCCGTCCCAATGTCAGCAGCTCTCGACGAAATTTGTTTGACATGAAAGCATAGAGCAGCGGATTGGCTACAGCCGAGGAGCTCGCTAACAGCCGGGCGACCATGGCGTGGTTGAGATGATGTGCGTGTATATTGCTATTATTGGTAGCGATGAGCAAGAACATGAGGACGTAGGATGGCAACCAGCAGATGGTGAAGACTAACACCAACAGGATCGATGTCTTGGTCACCTGGTTCTGGTAGCGCTCCAGTTGCGACACGGTACCTTGTAGTCGCGTCCTTCGCAGGAAGCTGTAGAGTTTGGTGTACATGACCACGATGATGATCAGAGGGAAAGCAAAGCTGAACAGGAACAGAACGGTACTGTAGACCAACTGGCTGAGGTCTGATAAAAATGCAAAGCAGAGGATGGGTGCATTTCTTAATTGACGGAAAGCGAACTGAGGTGCTGCAAGAGCCACGGCCGGCACCCACATGAGAATCACAGTAACCCGCAGCCAGCGCCGCATTCGGAAACGATACGTCCAAGTGGGGTACACCACAATCAGGTAGCGCGTCACCGCTAATGCAGCTAGAGTGAATACGCTCGCCGAGTTACAGGCCACTCCCAGGAAACTGATGATTTTGCATACGATGCTGCTGAAGGGCCAGTAGCCCAGTGCTATAGCGGCGGTGTGGAAGGGCAGGCAAATGAGCATCATTAGATCCGAAGCACTCAAGGCTAAAAGTAACGTATCTGTCCCTTGAAGAGTCTGGAGTCCATTTTTCCTCCTCCTTCCGGTCAGGACGTAGATGACCAGTGAGTGTCCCACCAACCCGATTAGCATGACTATTGCGTCCAGAGTGGTAGCTAAGACCCGTGTTAGTTCCCAGCTCAGACTCCCACGATCATGGCTAATATTCATACTGAACACACTGAAGAGCAATTTACTGAAGTGTGGGATGGCATACGTTCAAACTCCATATGAAGATCGCCGTCTGCTTCAGGCTAATAATTAGCCCTTTTGAGAGTTAATAACTTCCTCACATGGCAAAGCATCGTTGGGGTGTTTACTCCAAGAGATAAAGGCAGTCTCTGCTGGGGTGGTTGTTAGTGTTTAGTATTAGCATTTAGCAATATATCCTCCTAGGAAGTTGAGAATTCATGTTAACACTTTTTTCTGGTACATAGAGGACATTTAACAAACAAATAAATAAACAAATAAATAAATAATATGTATATGTATTATAAATAAATATAAATAAATAAGTTTATATATAATACACAGGTTGTGTATGAAAGCTTATGCAGCTGGGTCACTGCCCAGTCAGTTATCATTAGGCTTCATAATTTCACATTTAGTAATATAGAACAAATCAAGTGAACTTTAGCAATAACCAATCAAATATCCAGGGACTACAATGCTAATTTCAGTCATCAAAATTTTTTAATTCAAATGTTCTTTAAAAAACTGAATAAATAGTCAGTATATAATATAATACAATAGATTCAAGTAGAATCGAGTATAAGTTGGTATATTGTATTATATTACATTATATTATATTATATTACATTATATTATATTATATTATATTATATTATATTATATTATTATGAACCTACTGGATTTGTATGCTGGCAACATTTTTCAGCTTTTGAGTCAGTGTTGTTTTAATATTATTTAGTTGTAATTCATATTTTAAATTAGCTTTTGTTTTTATATTTTGGCTTTTTATTTTATATTAATTTTTAGTAAATTGACTTTTTAATTTTACCTTTACTTCAGATTTAGTAATTTTGTACTTCAACTCAAATTTATTTTATTTCAGTTAGCTGTCAAGGCAACATTTAGTAAAAATTAGTCATTTATTTCAGGTTTAAATTAACAGAAACAATTTTTTATTAATTTTAGTTAATAACAGCAAGGTTTGGAATGCAGCCAAAGGCTTCCAGTATTACCATTCATCATTTGTAATGTGAAATCAGTTCCTTTCACACGTGATCACTATTAAGCTTCATCTCTTATTTGAAATTATGGAAGGTGCTTACCTTACGGCCATCCATGGTTGCTGTTTGCTTGTATTGATTGAGTGAAACCAGGCAACCCTGCAGAACGTGATTCCCTGCATCCGTCAATGGGCACTACATTACGAACCGTCGATTCTACTTGAATCTAAGTGCCCAATGCAGCTTTCCTCTTATGATCAATTAAATGACTCTTCAGATTCATTCCAATTCCTTTAGCTTGGCTGTTCCAAGACTTTGTCCTTCTGCTGCAAAGAAAGCAAGACGACTCTCCTCGGTTTGTCCTAATGTGAGATTTCTCTCGTAGAGGTGGAGAAGCAGTAGGAGGAACGACTAACACCATAACAATCCTCCTGACCTCCAAGTTCAAAGTACAATGGTGGTTGTTCAGGTATCATCATCTAATACATCGATTGTCAGGTTTACTGGCCTTTTCCTAGAACATCATCGATTCTGTAATGACGTCTCACCTGTAGGCGGTGGCTATTACGCACATATCTTGTTATTGTTACTTCCTTTGGCCTAAAGTCTGGTGTGTTTTACAGGATCTTATTGGTTTTTAGCAAAAGTAAACAGCTTGGTTGAGTGTCCTTCCTGTTTTATGGTGGAGTAATCGCTGTCGTAAAGCAGCCATTGGTGTGATGCAGATAGATACAGCGAAGCCCCTCATGGGCTCATAAATTTTGTGGAGGGCGACTATTATTCAGTGTGACTTTGACTCATTGAGACTCTTTCGACTGTGCTGACTGAAGCGCATTGCTCTACATTGCTTCTCACCCCAGCGTTGTGTCTGAGACTCTTCCAGCAGTCCTCTCTTTGTGGAAGAACTAGTCACCGTGGTTAAAGAGATTCACCTAGGGAGGGGTCTTGTATGCACAGGCACCCATCCATGTAATGACCGGATGACACTAAGCCACTAAACACACACATGCACCAGCAACAACGGCTATCTCACAGCACGCTGAAACCAACATGCACACGTATCATGGGATTAAACTGTTCACTGGGACAGGATAAGGAGTTTAAAAAGAGATGTTTTGGACTTGCCCTGTGTTAATCATAGAATTGGTTTACTCTGTGAAGCTTAGATGACATTAATCCAGTTTGAAGTTGTTGCCATCCTTTCCAAGAAGTTCAAATGCCTTGTTTTTTGTTTCATTTACGGAAGCTGTAGAGTTAGTTTGTTCAAAATAAATACAGTATGTCTGTACAGAATTATAATTAAGAAAAACAGATTGGATGCAGTAGAGTTGTTCTTGGATCAGAAACAAGCAGTCAGAGCAGGATTCTCTATATACTTCCTCAGTTTAAGACCAATTTTCTTCTTTTCATTCGAACAGATGTAGGATCAATTGAAGGTTTGGCTTATCACCGGGGTTGGGACACACTTTACTGGACCAGCTACACCACCTCCACCATCACACGGCACACTGTGGACCAGAGTCGCACTGGAGCTTTTGACAGAGACACAGTGGTCACTATGTCTGGGGATGACCACCCCAGAGCCTTTGTTCTGGATGAATGCCAAGAGTATGAACATTGTATATCAAATTTGCCATGATGCAATGCTATGTTTTAATCATTCTGCTGGGCCTACAATCCCAAGAGTTTGAATCTCATTCAGTATGAACTACTAACCTACCAAATACTGAAAATATTTTAATTTTTACCCCCAAATTTATATAGATTTTTTTAAAATTTTATTTAAATACATATATCACAAATCTTAATTTTAGCTTTGACTGCCAAAGTGATGTTCTTATAATTGATTATGATAATTAATTCATAATTTTATTATAAAACACACCAAAAATAACCATTTTTGTGCTGTTCACATAATTAATTGATTGATTTGTAATTTTATTCAGTCATTTATTTTTTCCAAAATTTTGTTTTATTTAAAAATGTATAATTATTGAATACTTCAATAATATATTTATTTAATAATATTACTTTGCTCTGTTGCCTACTTTGGGCTTAAAAAAAAATCTTGTGTTGCTTTTGGTGTAAGTAGACCTCATATGTCAGTTTCTATTTTTAAATTCCATTTTGTGCGCTATTTCTTTCAGCTTGATGTTCTGGACTAACTGGAATGAACAGGCTCCAAGTATCATGCGAGCGTCTCTTTCTGGAGCGAATGTCCTTGTGATCATCGGCAGTAACATCCGCACCCCGAACGGCCTGGCCATCGACCACCGTGCTGAGAAAATCTATTTCTCAGACGCCACATTTGACAAGATTGAGCGCTGCGAGTACGATGGCAGTCGACGCTTTGTGAGTTCCTCTCTATTTGTCTTATTTTTTATGTTTGTTCATGGGAAAGGAAGAGTTCATGAGCTTGATTCTTAGAGGACACACACTACTGACATCTTGTACATCTTGAATTTCTTTGCAAAATGAATAAATGTAAATTGTACCTGTGATTAGGTGGTCCTAAAGAACGAGCCAGTGCATCCTTTCGGTTTGGCAGTGTACGGTGACTATATCTTCTGGACAGACTGGGTGCGCAGAGCTGTGCTCAGAGCTAATAAATACGGCACAGATATGAAAGTCCTACGTGCCGACATTCCTCAGCAGCCAATGGGCATCATTGCTGTGGCCAAAGACACCAATAGCTGTAAGTTTTGTCCTGAAGACTAACTTATCCATGTGTTAAGAAAAGAGTTAAGAAAAGAGTTACGGTTTAAATATTTTTTTCAGCATGCCAATGTTAGAAATATTATTTGCACAAGGTTATTATAGCCTACAAAACCATAAAAATTGCATTGCCTAAATGTTATCTGAAATAAAATAAGAACTAGTATAGTATCTCAGCGATACTAAAGTAACACTGCTCTGAAATGGCTTAAAAGGCTGAATATTTATCTATTTATTTATACACTTATTTATTTGCACTAGCACACATAATTGATAGAATTGATTTTTAACTAATTATGAGAATGAATGGAACTGATGATTTTATGTATTACCCAGCCCCAAAATTCATTTGAAATTGGTCATTTGCGTCTGTAGGTGAATTTTCTCCATGTCTCACCAATAATGGAGGCTGTCAGGACCTGTGCCTGCTCACGTCAGAAGGACGAGTCAACTGCAGCTGCCGTGGAGAGCGCAAACTACTAGGAGACAACACCTGTGTTGGTGAGAGAGAGACAAACAGGAAGCTAGTGTCTAAAATATAAGCCTGTCCTGTTCTGAACATGCTCCATTAGTTTCCTCTGAAAAGCGCAGCATAATATGAAAGCGTATCTCTCTGTCTCCCAGCGGAGAACACAACCTGCAACAGCGTGGATGAGTTTGAATGTGGAAACGGCGACTGTATCGACTACAGCCTGACTTGTGACAGCCTCGGCCACTGCAAGGACAAGTCTGATGAGAAGCAGTCCTACTGTGGTAAGCATGACACTGCATCTCTGTTCATTGCTTTGTAGTTTTCAGAAGCATTTCCAAATTTAGAAAGCTTGATATTTGATTGAAGTGTTATTAACATATTAACTCTCTCTCTTTTTTTTTTGTTTGCAGCGAACCGCATGTGTAAGAAGGGCTACCGGCGCTGCATTAACGGACGCTGTATCAAACACAGCTCCTGGTGTGACGGCACTGATGACTGTGGAGACGGTTCAGACGAGCTGCCGTGCAACAGTAAGCAAGGGAGAGTGTGATTGTCTGAAATACAAACCTGAAATAGTTTTTTGAGTGGTTGACTAGAAAAAGTGCAGCTGTAATAGTTCCTCACTGTCACCATCTCTGTTTACTTCAGTGACTCTGTGCAGCGCCGCTGAGTTCCAGTGCAAAGATGGTTCCTGCATCACTAACTCTAGTCGCTGTAATCAGGTGGTGGACTGTGAGGACGCCAGTGATGAGATGAACTGCAGTAAGTATTAATCCAAAAATATCTGGTCTGGCAACCAAACCAAAAGGTTGCAGGTTTTCTCTCGAACGGATACAATCTTTCAGTACATTCTCTTTCAGGCCCCACTGACTGCTCCAGTTACTATCTGCTTGGAGTGAAGGGCATGACTTTTGAGCAGTGCGAGTTCACTACACTCTGCTACGCCCCCTCCTGGCGCTGTGATGGCTCCAATGACTGCGGAGACTTCTCAGATGAAAGAAACTGTCCCGGTCAGACGCTTCACACATCAGCAAGCACTGACACATCCCCTCATTCTCTCAGCAAATATAATATGTGTGATATTGCATAATGAAATGGACCTTTCACTCTCTTTCCCACAGAGAAAAGGAAGCATAATTGTCCGGTGAACTTCTTTGCGTGTCCGAGTGGCCGCTGTATTCCCATGAGCTGGACCTGTGACAAAGAGAACGACTGTGAGAATGGAGCAGACGAGTCTCACTGTGGTTAGTGAACATCTCTCGGGCTTTTCCCAAGATTCATTTACATTTTTCTGTTCGCACTTTTTTTAGATTAGAAAGTCTCAAATATTTTTAAATTTGTCTTAATACTTCATCTTTGATGTACTTAATAATTAACTCTTGCCTTCATGAGAACAATTTTTCCCTTTTTTTATTATTATTATTATTATTATTATTATTATTATTATTATTATTATAAATGCTTAAATTATTATTATCATCCCTAGAATTGATTTTCAGGGCCATTTCTGTCTTCATGAGATCTTTTCTGTAATAATATTAACAACAAAAACACCAACAATAATATTAATATTTGTTTATTTTTATTATCTGATACCTTAATACTTATTCATGCAAGCTATCCATGTTTATTATAAAAAATGAAATGGATGAAAAACTGAAATACAAAAGTAGTTGTAAAAATGTATTACTAGAATAGATTTGAATAGAATATAATTCATTATATCACTGTCTTTAAAGAACAGAGGTATTTTAAGTATCGGGCATTATTGACAATTCTTCTAGTTAATTTCTGATCCTGACCACAGGTACACCTGATACTTAAGTTATCATATTTAGATTCTTTGACAATAAGTTTGTTTACTCTTGTTTTCTCAGATAAGTTCTGTGCATCAAATCAGTTTGAGTGTGGGAACCATCGCTGTATCTCCAAATCCTGGGTGTGTGACGGTGCTGATGACTGTGGAGACGGCACTGATGAGGACAGCAAATGCAGTGAGTCACGTTATAACTTACATCAACAAACAAAGCTCTGGCCCCAAATAAACCGTGTTTATCCTCACTGCAAGTGAACCCATATTTAATGCGCTCTGGGTTGTACTATTACCTTTGTTCATGGTTTTTAAGGATCTCACGCAATCTGGCAATGTTAGCATCTGTTTAATTTGGCAAGTTACCAACGGAAGAATTTGCGCCACCGTTGAGTTTTTTTGGACGCACCGCATTTGACATCAACAGAGCAATGGTAGTGTTTTGCCCCTTTTAAATGCTATTTAGCTGATCTCACTATGCACGGATTATATGGTTGGTTGCATTTTATTATTTGCATTAAGCATTGTTTTCATCCTCATATCTGTGACCGTGTAATTTCAAAACAACTGAGGACCTCTATGCTACTTAAAGGGATAGTTCACCCAAAAATGAAAATTGTCATCATTTGCTTAAGTCAAGTTTTTTCCAAACCTGTATGAGTTTTTTTTTTTTCTTCTGTTGAGCACAAATGAAGATGTTTTGAAGAGTTTTGTTAACCAAAGAGTTGATAGTAGCCATTGGAAAAAAATAGAAAAAATCCTATGGAAGTCAGTGGCTACCATCAACTGTTTGCTTACCAGCATTCAGTTTTTGTCTTTATATTAGCCTTGATGAATCTCGATGTCAATCTTGTTAAGGCTGGAATGGAATATGTAAGTAATGCTGAGTTTATGTATCTCTTTCAGAGACAAAGACTTGCAGTCCAGAGGCATTCCAGTGTCCTGGCTCTCACATGTGTATCTCTCAGCGCTGGAAGTGTGACGGGGACAAGGACTGTCCTGATGGTGCAGATGAGGGCATTAAGGCTGGTTGTGGTGAGTTACAAGAGGAACTGCTTATTTTGTGTCATGGAACTCTACCTATATAAAGTCACAAAATCCTTGGAAGAAACTATTGCAAGTGTAATGTTTTTTTTTCTTTATTTAATCACTCTCTTTATTTCTTACTGTTTATTTCTATGTATCTCTTTATTCTCTCTCTCAAGTATTCAATAAGACCTGTGATGACTCGGAGTTCCAGTGTCAAAATTATCAGTGTATTCCCAAAAACTTCATGTGTGATCATGACGTTGACTGCCGCGATGGCTCTGATGAATCGCCCGAGTGTGGTAAGCATGTGGTGTCGATTTTAGTGCATCTTTTAGTGTTATTTTTTATTATTAGTCACAGACCCACACAGTGAATCATACATTAAGTCAGATGTTGTCTTTCCTTTCATAATGTAGAATATCCCACATGCGGACCAAATGATTTCCGCTGTGCTAATGGCCAGTGCCTGAAGCAGAAGAACTGGGAGTGTGATGGAGAGTTTGACTGTAGAGACCAATCAGATGAAGCTCCCAAAAACCCACTTTGCACAGACTCAGGTGAGTATGGTAACTCAAAAAAGTGGAAAGCAAAAAAAAAAAACTCTTCTGAAGGCTGTTGCCACATTATGTACTTTTCTACTGGCTGTAACAAAGATTAAATAAAACATATTTTTAATAAAATAAGTACGATTGAAATATATATTAAAAAAAAAAAAACATTTTAAGCTATTTTAAATATTTTTTGCCACTCATCTCACTGATAAATTGTCCATATACCAATACCTTTTCTGTCACTATTTCTCTTTTTACGCCTTTAATCATAATATGATCTTGTCTTTGAATGCAAATGTGTGTGAAATTGGAAAGCGCAGGGTTATATTACAGTCGTGTGTCTAACAATAAAAACTTGTGGTAATAAACAGGCTCTTGTGGGTTCTTGGAAGTGTGCCAGGTGTGTAATGTAGTGTGTTAAAGGAGCTTAATGCTGTTCAATCCACTGCTTCATTAGAGCCACAACTTCCTGTGGCAGTATTAATTCTGGATCGCTGACTGGGTTGGATGGACTTTATGAATATCTGGTTATGGATGACCTCTTACAGCATTAATTGGACTTTTTAAAATCTATTACACCAAGTACAAAAGTTCCAAAAGAACCACAGTGTTCTTTGAAGTTCTTTGGAGTTCCATGTAAATGCAAACACTATGGTACATAATTGTGATATTGTTCTCTACCATTGTATAGTGCTATAATATTACCAAATAATGTATAATACACTGATATTCATTGGCCCCAGAACAGAAATGTAATAGGTTGTTGTTTTGTTTTTATCCGTAGAGAGGCGCTGTAATGACTCTGCCTTCCAGTGCACCAATGGCAAGTGTGTGAACGAGACATTGCTGTGTGACGGTCAGAATGACTGTGGTGACGGCTCTGACGAGAACAACTGCTTCATCAATGAATGTCTCAACAGTAAGCTGAGCGGCTGCTCACAGCTCTGTGAAGATCTCAAGATCGGCTTCAAGGTACGTATATACTTTTCCTTATTTGCACGTCATACTTATGCAAATGAATTGCTTGGACATATAACAGTCAATACATGACATGCCTCATGCCCGGCCCCTGCAGTGCCGGTGTCATCCAGGTTTCCGTCTGAAGCAAGATGGGAAGACGTGTGTGGATGTGGACGAGTGCACCACCACGTACCCCTGTGCTCAGCGTTGCATCAACACGCATGGTAGCTTCCACTGTCTCTGTGTCGATGGCTTTGTGCCACGTCCCGACGACCCCACCAGCTGCAAATCAACATCTGGTGAGCCCTCTCCACTTGTTCTGTTATGTTCTAGGTTACTCTTTCTCAGAGCAAAAAGTGTACAATACAGAATGTCATATAAAAATGGCATTGCTAGTTAAAATGTTTAAAGTTGTTGAGTAAATTCTATTTCAAAGTCTACTTTACTATAAGTGTGTTGCTTACATTTCAGATGAGGAGCCTTTCCTTATCTTTGCAAACCGCTACTATCTGCGAAAACTCAACTTGGATGGATCTAACTACACATTGATTAAACAGGTGAGATAGCTGTCAGCCTAAAGATGTAGACTATTGTAATTTTCTAATGTTGCTAATTGTCTTACTATTTTGTGTGCTGATTTTGTTTGTGTTAACAGGGGCTCAATAACGCAGTGGCTCTGGACTATCATTACGCGGAGCAGATGATCTACTGGACTGACGTGACAACACAAGGCAGCATGATCCGTCGCATGAACATCAACGGCAGTAACGTGCAGGTCTGTGTAGTTCTAGACCCTGCGCTTTGATGATTCCCTCATGTTTAAAAATATAATTCTACCTCTGATAAACTTCATTTCCTATGCCATCTTGTTCTGATTGGCCGTGTTTGATTGGCTGTTGGATAGGTGTTGCACAGAACTTCTCTGAGTAACCCTGATGGTCTGGCTGTGGACTGGGTCGGGGGGAACCTGTACTGGTGTGATAAGGGCAGAGACACAATTGAGGTTTCTAAGCTGAATGGAGCTTACAGAAGTGTGCTGGTTAACAGCGGCTTGCGAGAGCCCAGAGCCGTGGCTGTGGATGTGAGGAATGGGTGAGAGACAAAACTCAGTTCCTAACAGTTCCTGATCTTACATCATGTATTATATAAGCCAGTCTGACTATCCCAGTAATTGCTAGTTTATTTTCTAGGGCTGTGAGTCTATTAGAATTGTGATCAAATTACATGATATTCTGAGTAACTAATCAAATTATTTGAAATTGCATATCAGTATTTTCCTAGAAAATCCTTCAAAGATAATTTGAGTCAGATGAGTGCATTAAAAATGTAGAATTTTTTTACACACACACACACACACACACACACAGACACACACAAAAACAATATACCAAACCCATATAATTTAATATAAAATATGTTGTAAATGTAAATAAAATAATTATATAAAATACCCTAGTATTTTCTCCTAATGGATCTGTGAATATGTTGTTGTTGTTGTTTTAAATAATAAATTTATACTTGACACGTTATGAGTTTGTTTGACTTTGGTGGTTTATTATTTCCAGGTATCTGTATTGGTCAGACTGGGGTGATGTGCCACATATAGGCCGTATCGGCATGGATGGCACAGATCGCCACATCATCATTCAAGATAAGATCACATGGCCGAACGGCTTGACGCTAGATTTTATTAATGACCGCATCTACTGGGCAGACGCTCGTGAAGACTACATTGCTTTTTCCAGCCTGGATGGATCCAACAGACACATTGGTGAATACAGACACAGACACACACACACACACACACACACACACACACAATGCTTATGAGGTCATTTGTCTTCAGGCAATTAGTTTAGACAAAGGAGTGACCCAGCTTTCATGTCGCCAATAAGTGACATCATAGACGGTCTGTATTATGTAATATTACAGTCGATCTATTGTTTTTGAGACTGGTATGTGCAAAAGACAGGCAGTGAGGAGGAGGTTTATTTCCATATGAATTCCTCATATTCAGAAAGCTTACGCAAGAACATGCTAGATCTGTCCTAGATTGAAAGGGTTTGTCTTTGAATCCTCATTGTTTCTTTGTGCTGCTAAAGTCAGGAGATGCCAGGAAATCAATATTATTTTATAAACATAATGTAATAAGATTCACGCAAACTTCCACCACAAGACAAAATAATAACTGAATTTATAAAAATGACCCCATTCAAAAGTTTACATACCCTTGAATCTTAATACTGTGTGGCATTTTCTGGATGATCCATGACTGTTTTTATATTTTGTGATAGTTGTTCATGAGTCCCTTGTTGATCCTGAGCAGTTCAACTGCCTGCTGTTCTTCAGAAAAATCCTCCAGCTCCTGCACATTCTTTGGTTTTCCAGCATCTTCTGCCTATTTGAACCCTTTCCAAAAGTGACTATGATTTCGAGATCCATATTTTCACACAGGACAATTGAGGACAAAATAAAAAATAACATGCAATTTTAAATGATTAACATTTTCCATATTCTGCAAGGGATATGTAAACTTATGAGCACAACTGTATACACTGCCGCTCAAAAGTTTGGGATCAGTAAGATTTTTAATGTTTTTAAAGAAATTTCTTCTGCTCATCGAGGCTGTATCTATTTGATCAAAAATACAGAAAAAAATACTATCAATGTTGGAAACCGTTGTGCTGCTTCATATTTATTTTTTTATTTTTTAGGACCTGTGATATTTTTTTTAGGATTCTCTGATTAATAAAAAGTACAGCATTTATTTAAAAAAGAAATTTTGTGTTACAATATACAATGCTATTCAAAAGTTTGGGGTCAGTAAATTTTTTCCTCCTTTTTTTTTATTTTTTAAGAAATTAATACTTTTATTCAGGAGGGATGTGTTAAATGAATAAAAAGTCATAAAGACTTATATTTTTAGAAAAGATTTCTATTTTGAACGAATGCTGCTCTGTTTAACTTTGTATTCATCAAAGAATCAAAGAAAAAAGTATCACGTTCCAAAAAACGATATGAAGCAGCACAACAGTTTCAACACTCATAATAAATCAGCGTATTAGAATGATTTCTGAAGGATCATGTGACACAAAATTCAGCGCTGCGTCACAAAAATAAATTCTATTTTAAAGTATATTAAAATAGGAAACCAATATTAGAAATTGCAATAAAATTTCACAGTATTACTGTTTTTTCTGTATTTTTGATCAAATAAATACAGCCTTGATGAGCAGAAGCGACGCCCTTAAAAAATATAAAAAATCTTACTGATCCCAAACTTTTGAGCGGCAGTAGGCCTATATATATATATTATTTTTAAGATGATATTTAAGACAATTTCAGTTCAGTTTTATAATTAAATTACTAAAGGTAACTAAATGAAAAATTGTTGGCTTGGCAATTAAAAGCACAATATATAGTTTTCGCCGTTAGAGGGCGCATATTCAAAACAATCCAATCTTATTGCATTCTTCAATTGTAAGTCGCTTTGGATAAAAGTGTCTGCTAAATGAATAAACGTAAATGTAAACAAATAGAGAAACGAAGGCGTAGGTTGATGACGCCGTGATTGAGTGTGGAATCATGGGAGGAGTTGTCTTCATCCCCACAGCTGATGCAATCATGTCCATGGATGAGCTAATGTATTAAAGACTTATTAAGGTCTCTATAGTATGAAGCAGGTTGAGGCTGAAAGTTGTGGAAGCGAAATGAGGACGCTGAAGCGATTGCTAATGAAGGAAGAGGGCAATATACGTTTTCGAAAGCAGCGGAGCTTTTATTATGCCACAGTCGACCGCTTCCGCTTCTTCCGGTCGTGTGTATGTAGAAAAAAGCAGCGCTGTTTTAGCATACTAGATCAGAGGTCTTCAGCCCTGTTCCTGGGGACCCACTGTCCTGAATAGTTTAGCTACAACCCTAATCAAACACACCTGAAGCGGCCAATCAAGCTCCTCAAGCCTGCTTGAAAATTGCAGGCAGGTGTGCTGAAGCCGGTTGGAAATTAACTTTCCAGGAGAGTGGGTCCCCAGGAGCAGGGTTGAAGACCTCTGTACTAGATACATTTGAGTGTGTTGAATAATGTGTTATAATGCTACTCTGTGTGGACGTCACCTGTCTAATAAAATACATTTCCATGTTTTCTACAAAATAAAACCGGAAAATCAAGGCTATATGACATTATTGGCAGGCGACGCAAGGACACATTCTTCGAAACATTTGGGATAATGTAAATACACAAGTCAGCAAAAATATATAACACTGTTCTAGTGGTTTTTGAATATTTTAATTAAAAAATCTTGCATATTGTGGCTTTAAAATATGTACTTTTCATGTCATGAAAATAGGCTAAAAATATTGGTTAATATGTTTGGTCTGTCACTCATGCTTAATTTCTATGAAGTTCTTTTTTTGCTAATGTAATCAAGGCCATGAAGATGGGAAGTTTGATATTAACCAGTGCTATTATAAACTGCTTTTCATGATCCATTCAAATCTGAAGGATAAAATACGGTTTCACCCTTATTTCAATATTCTGTTTGTTGCTTTATTAAATATGGGTCTTGTGTTCTCTTCCGCACAGTGCTGAATCAAGACATCCCTCATATCTTTGCCATGACTCTATTTGAGGAGTACATCTACTGGACCGACTGGGAGACCAAGTCCATTAACAGAGCTCACAAAACCCTGGGCACCAACAAGACCATGTTGATCAGCACCCTGCACAGACCCATGGACTTACACATCTATCATCCCTCCAGACAACCTGAGGGTGAGAAGATACACACGTGCTGTAAATGGAAATGTTCCTGCAGTCTTTGATGTGGTTCTGAGCTTTCTCCTCTGTAATGTTCTTGTGATTGCAGTGTCAGATCACCCGTGTCAGGTGGATAATGGTGGCTGCAGTAACCTGTGTTTGCTCTCACCCAGAGGAGGCTACAAGTGTGCCTGTCCCACCAACTTCTATCTGGCTGCTGATGGAAAACAGTGCCTGTCCAACTGTACAGCCAGCCAGGTGTGTGTGTGTGTGTGTGTTAGTTTGGCACAAATAAGCAAACAATTTCTCAATGTAGAATGCCAGCACATTTTACTTGTAATATCCATTATTCTTAATGGTGGTTCTTATTTGATTCGCATTACAAAGGTACTGAAAATGCTGACACATTAACTACAAAAGTATTATGAGATTTATCACAAGTGTTTCAACATTGTCAGTGTTTATTGTACTGCCAGTAATTTATGATGATTTAAATAAGAAAAAAGAATGTTGTAGTATTTCTTTATTACTTTACAAAATACATTAATTAACAACACATTAGCAGTCCTAATAAAAGATTTAAAAATAATAAATAATTTTCTTCTTCATTTACATGTTGTTATCATTAACAAAAAAACTGTTAAAAAAATGTTTAATTAAAAATAAAACTGTAAAATAGATATTAAATGGAAAAAAATTAACTAAACAAAAATTTGATAAGTTAAATTTGAAAACAAATTTAATTTGAAGTACTAATATTACTAATATTGGTAATAAAAATGATTATTTGCATTATAAATATGTATAATATAATAATAGAAATCTTTTTTAAAAAATTACAAAAACACAACAAAATGACTCAACTTAAAATGAAAACTGAAAATAGAAAAAAATTCAATTTTTATAAACACTAAAAATTCTCAGTTATTAAAAATTGTGTAGTCAAACTGAAATGAAAATGTCGCATTTTCTTTCTTATGAGTTTGGAGTGCAATATGACCTGGACATGTCCTTGTCAGAAATGACACTCAGATAACTCTCTGTGCTCTCTCTCCTTTCTCTCTGACTGTAGTTTGTGTGCAAGAATGATAAGTGCATTCCCTTCTGGTGGAAGTGTGATACTGAGGATGACTGTGGAGACCGCTCAGATGAACCTGCAGATTGCCGTAAGTACAAGGGCTTTAACTGCGAGAGATACCATGGACACTCAAACATACATAACATTCTCAAACTCTCTGTTCTTTGGTTTTAGCTGAGTTTAAATGCAGACCAGGCCAGTTCCAGTGTGGCACAGGTCTCTGCACCAACCCAGCTTACATCTGTGATGGAGACAACGACTGCCAGGACAACTCTGATGAAGCCAACTGTGGTATGATGTCCAAGCGATTGTGTATACCTGAAATAGGCATCTTTAGGACATTTGTTTAATGAACTCTCAATTTTGTCCTCGTTCAGACATCCATGTCTGCCTGCCCAGTCAGTTTAAGTGCTCGCATCCTAGTCGCTGTATCCCTGGAATCTTGCGTTGTAACGGTCAGAACAACTGCGGCCAGGGAGAAGATGAAAAGGACTGTCGTAAGTCTAGTCCTATATCTCTCATTAATTCAAAAATTGAATGTTTTGATATTTACATTATGCATGAGGCTGTTTTCTGATGAGCTGATTGGCTGAGTGTCATTGTGTTGTCTTGTAGCTGAGGTGACCTGTGCTCCTAACCAGTTCCAGTGTGCCATCACCAAACGCTGTATACCTCGAGTCTGGGTGTGCGATAGAGACTACGACTGCGTGGATGAATCCGACGAACCGGCCAACTGCAGTAAGGAAATAAAAACCAACAATACATTGACTTCTAAAGCCACTTTTTATCTTTATTTGGTGGTAAATATTGATATTGCCATTGTATTGTTTTGACTGCTTTGCTTTTTATAAATCTGCAAACAAACTGCTGTACTGCTTTTAATGTCATCAGATGATTTTATTCAGAAATTTCTTTAAATTATATATTTAATATAGTGTTTTTATCTCAAGTTTACTATCTTTATGTATATAATTTATTTATCCTGTTTGTCTTTGTTACATATATTGACTTATAATTAGGGCTGTCAAATCGATTAATTGTGATTAATCGCATCTAAAATAAGTTTGTTTAATAATACACATAAAATAAGACACATGTATAAGAAATATTTACATGTTTATTTATATATATATATATATATATATATATATATATATATTCATATTTACATATAAATATATATTACATATATTTCTTAAATCTACACATGTATGTGTGTCTTTATATATACATAAAAATATGCACAGTGCACACACATACACATTATGTAAACTCAAACTTTTATTTTGAATGCAATTAATCGCAATTAATCGATTTAACATCACTACTTATAATATGTCTGTTAATAGTTTATTTACCTATTTTTTAACTGATTTTGTCTTGTTCTTGCTTCAAAAATAGCCTTAGATGATAATATGGCGTAAAATAACCAAGTAAATTAAACTGACAGTCCTAATTAAAGCTGTTTGTGTTTTCTGCAGCTCAGATGAAGTGCGGTGTGGATGAGTTCCGCTGTAAGGACTCGGGCCGCTGTATCCCGTCCCGCTGGACATGTGACGGAGAGGACGATTGCGGAGACGGCTCAGATGAACCCAAAGAGGAGTGCGGTGCGACAGCCTTCATTTTCTCTATTTATACCTTTTATTGATTTCAAAATGTTGATTCCTCATGGAAGTGTGTACAAATGAATCATTATATTCTCATCTATTTTGATGAAAGTGAATAATTCAGTTTTTTTCTTGAGGTAGATGAGAGAACATGCGAGCCATACCAATTCCGCTGTAAGAACAACCGCTGCGTGCCGGGCCGCTGGCAGTGTGACTATGACAATGACTGTGGCGATAACTCAGATGAAGAGAAGTGCGGTATGTATCTCAACCGTCAATGACCTTAGCGTTCCTGTTTGCACACCTGAGACTGCATGTATACTCACAGCCAGTTATATGAGTGGATTATTATTATTTGTGACCATCACATATGTCTGTGGGAGGCATTGTGGGTATTTGTCCTATGTCATGGCTCACTCACGTTGCTCACTGATGCATCTCACTTCATGTTGTCTCTATTCTTCATTTCACACTGACCCATTGGCTTGACTCAGAGGTAGGTCTCTCCTCCCTCCAAACCACCTATCTATTCCTAGCTCCCTTTCCTTCTCCTCTCTTCTCATCTCCCCATGATTCCATTCGTGTTTGTGAAAGAAGTTGCCAGTTGCAGCTTCTGCCCCCTAGTGGAGAAATGATATAGTTCATTTTCCTCCTCGAAATGAAATAGTCAAGCTTCTAGCAATGAACTTTTGTGTTTATATGCTCAGATCTTGAAACTTGAATAAAGTTTGATTTGGGTTTGTTTTGTGTTTACTGTGGTTTTGTTGTCTTTAAAATGAAAGTGTTTACAATGATTCTGAACTAATTAGTAGGGTTCCCAACTTCCCATGGTCATCAAAATATATGTATATGTATATATATATATATATATATGAGATCATCATTATGTGGGAACTCTGAATGTGGTGGTAATATTTCTTACTCTCTAAGCTGACCTATAGACCTTGTCTTGAAATTTGTCCCTTTCTTTCCTCCTGTTTTCCTTGTAGTTGTTGTAGTTATTGTGCTGTCTGTTTTTTCTTCAGTATTAACATTTATGTCTCTCTCTCCCTACTAGTGCCACGTCAGTGCTCTGAAAGTGAGTTTGCCTGCACTAATGGGCGTTGTATTGCTGGGAGGTGGAAGTGTGATGGAGATCATGACTGTTCAGATGGATCCGATGAGGTACTGCAGTTCACTGGCATGCTTCACCATCTCGTATAAATTGGGTATAGCCAGTCTATAAACTGCAATAATCAAGGAACCATTTATTCAATGCTTAAATGCAATGTTCCTCCATTTACCTGAAATGAAGTTCCTAGCGAACCAAATGATTCTTCCTGAATTATATGGAAAAATTTGTCATTAGTTTGAACACACTTCACATATTTTTATTTCTCATGATTTAAAAAACCTTTTAAAACCTTCTGTAGACAAAAATAAACTCTGCATATTAATTTCTTTACAAAGGGAAGCATTTCAAAGGAATGGTTCACCCAAAAATGAAAATTTGCTGAAAATGTACACGCCTTCAGGCCAAGATGAGTTTGAGAAACAGATTTGGAGAAATTAACGTTTACATTGCTCACCAATGGATCATCTTCAGTGAATGGGTGCCGTCAGAATGAGAGTGCAAGCAGCTGAATCCATGTTTAAGACATTTGTAACTGTTGCTTCCAGCTAAAATAAGAGCTAAGAAATATAAATATAGTTTAGGTTTCTTTAGCTGGTTGGTTTTTGTGGTTACTACTAGGGGTGCAACGGATCGTAGATGATCCGTGATCCGTACGGACCAGTCCCCACGGTTCGGCACGCATGTGATTTGCGAATTAACTGTTAAGTTTAACCATCATAGAGGGAAAGTTTATTATTTGCACGTTTTGTCTTGCCAATTTACACATTCAAGCAATTTCAGACCATTCAGGTGAAGAAGTCGAATCGGGACTTGCGCACCGTTTTCTGTGCTCAGCCGCTGCCGCACACACTGAAGCGCACACACACACAGAGAGAGAGAGAAAGAGGCTTGATTCAGATACCGCGTTTCAGACAACGCCTCAAACGGATGGATACATACACACAAAGTTATGTTAAAATACCCGTTTTGGCAAGTATTCTGGTAAACACAGTCGGTTATGTCTTAAGTTAATGTATACAGCTGAGAAAGAAACCGGATTTGTCAGTATTAGGTCCGTGCATTTAGTCTTAAAGAGCCTAGAAATACCTGCTTCTGTCTGCTAATCAAACAACACTACAGCTTTAACAAAGATTAATCTGTATCTAACTTATGCAGTAAGCATTATTGTGTTGTTTTACACTTAATTTTTACATTTCTGCACCTGAATACAACTGTTACTCTCTTTATTTATAATTTTGTAGTAGGCTGTTCATCTATGCTTGTAATTTGTGTAATTGTTCTTGTTTTATTACTGACTTTAGTAGTTAAGCTAGTAGTTTCTGCGGGGGTATAGAAGTACTTAAAGTACGCTTTTAATTTTTTTTAATTAATGAAGAGCAAACATTTTTTTGGCTGATCCGATCCGTGGTTCAAAATCTGTAGTATGATCCGAACCGTGAGTTTTGTGATCCGTTGCACCACTAGTTACTACATACAGTAAGTCCATTTGTGACACTCAGCACTTTATTGTAATATTACATATTAAACTCAGTGCATATATTATTGTGTCTCTCAGCATGGCTGTGATCTGAAGTGTGAGGAGGATCAATTCCAGTGTAAGAATGGTCACTGTATTCCGCTTCGCTGGCACTGTGACACTGATGCTGACTGCATTGATGGCAGTGATGAAGAGAGTTGTGATATTTCTGGTGAGTATCTTTTCGAAATGGGCTTATTTATGTGTCAAATCTCCTTTTTAAAATACAATCTCATGTATCTCACTTTTTTTTTTTTTTTTTTTTTTTGGCTCTCTTTCAGTGGCACGGCACTGCCCTCATGATGAGTTCCAGTGTAATAACACTCTGTGTAAGCCGCTGTCCTGGAAGTGTGATGGGGAGGATGACTGTGGAGATAACTCTGATGAGAACCCTGAGGAATGCAGTAAGAACTCACACACACACACAGTTGAATTGCAATAAAAATTATCTGCATCCCTGACAAATATTTACAATACATTTGCAGCCTTTTGTTGGTGATGAATAGAAAAATAACATTAAAAGTGTCATATGATGCTATTTTAAAGATCATTATTTTGTGTATTTGGTGTAACAGAATATGTTGACATGCTTTAATGTTCAAAAAACACATTATTTTTCAAATACTGTACATTATTGTAGTTCCTCTATGCCCTGCCTCTCTCAAACGCGTTGTTTTCTACAAAGCCCCTCCTTCCGACAAGTGCAGTCTGCTCTGATTGGCCAACTGACACAGTGCATTGTGATTGGCCGAACACCACAAGCGTGCGGCGGAAATGTAACGCCCCTTTCCATAATCGCCAGCTTCAACTTTCAAGTTGCTTCAGCTTCAGTTTTATCAATTCAAGTCTGAAAGAGGAACAGAGTCGTGTGGCAGACACAGTAATGATGCTCCTATGTATTTGCAGTACACAAACCACGGTTAAGACGATTTCTGAAGGGCTGTACACTCCGCTGTGATGTGACCCTGTTCCCCACACACAGACACACACACACACACACACAGACACACACACACACACACAATGCATTAAAACTAGTTACGCGCAAAACTCCGCATTTGAACAGTCAATAGCAAATACTTGAACTAATAACAAAACATACTGACAGTCACTGATTCAGAAGCGCCAGATTGTCATAGCAAAGTCGGAATTGACCCTTTTTTTTAATTTGTTTTTTAGAAATAGCCTTCGTGCACAGCCAGCCTTGTACTCTACTAGGTTCACGAAACTGCCGTCCATAAAATGCGTTGCACAAATTCGAACATTTGGGTTGTGCTGTTCTGTAAATAATCTTAACCAATGATTCCTAATTGCATCTACTTTCGGAAGGCCAAATAAAGTGCTTTTACTTTCACATAGAAACACACAGCATCTCCCTGACATGGCTTCATCAACACTAACTGCGGTTACTGAAACCATGCCTTCTTTCTTTGCGTGAACATTTGGGTGACATTATGCAAATGTTTCCACATCGTGACGTAGACATGTGGGGCCGTGTTTTAATTAGGCGTTTTAGCCCGGTCTGGATCAGCCTTCTCTTTTAGATAGAATAAATCCTTTTGTGGGAGACTTTGAGCTTTGTAACTCTGCAGATCTTATACATGCACAAATAGCTACATAACACACTAAAGAAAAGGAAAACAAGAAATCGCATCGTATGACCCCTTTAATACATGGCAAGCTCAAAATGTAAACTTATTCCTTTCTATAATTCAGGAAACTTCCAGTGCCCACCCACTAGAAATTTCCGTTGTCGGAATAATCGCGTATGTCTCTGGAGTGGCAAGCGCTGTGATGGTGTGGACAACTGCGGAGACAATTCAGATGAGACCAACTGTGGTGAGTCTTCTGCTCTGACATGCTTCAGTGATTTTTATGTCAGACTCAGTGAGTGTTTTAATGACCTGTGCGACATGGTTCATGTTTATATAGGAGACCACACATCCACATGCGATAAAGACCAGTTCAAGTGCAGCAATGGCAAATGCATCAGTGCCAACCTGCGGTGCAACTTCTTTAATGACTGTGAAGATTACGGGTCAGATGAGATTGGCTGCAAGACAGGTAAGATGCTGCCATCTGTATAGTACAGCAATGTGCAGGAATCCCACAATCATTGAGAACCACATAAAGGAATTGTAATTAAAAAATATTTCTAGGTGAAAAAAAATAATTAGCAAAAAATGTGCAAAATCCTAAAATTTAATAGAAATTTAAAAAAAAAAAAACTTACACCTGCCAAGTCGTAAAAATTCATTGGTGTCATATAAAATATATTAATCTCAAATAGACAATGAAATTCTATTTTTGAGTATTTTAATTAACACATTTCACCATCTACTTTTAATAATTTGTCATAATGCCAGTGTCAGTCTTTGTGGATAAAATCCGCTTTGATTATATAGTTTTATATTTAGAAAGGGCTCTTAAATCCTGATTGAATTGACTTCATGTGTCTGTCTGTGTGTTTGTAGACACCATGCTGAATGACTGTAAGAGTAACAAATCTCTATGTGGAGATGGCGATGAGGCTCACTGCATTTCCAACGGCACAGACACATTCTGCTCCTGCAAACAGGGTTTCCAGAGCGTTGGACACAACACCTGTGAAGGTACATGGTCTGCCATCTTAAAAAGACTCATGACTTTCTTTTTATGTCAGTGAAGGTTATAACCACCTGCAATGTGCAAATCAACATTTGGTAAATTGTTCTCTTTTTTTTTTTTTCTTTTTTTTTTTAAGATAAGAATGAGTGCAAGCAGTTCGGTATGTGTTCTCACATATGTAACAACACCAAGGGCTCCTACAAGTGCAGCTGCCACAAATACTTCACCAGGATTAACAACACATGCAAGGCTGACAGTATGTGTTGATTTTATTCTTTAAATCACTTTGTCTTAAGAGTTGTGCATCTTCTCCAATGAATTCACCTATCAAAAACTTTTTTTTGTGTCCATCTTCAGGTCAGAACATTAGTAAACAGGTCCTCTACATTGCAGATGATAACGAGATCCGCAGTCTAAATCTTGATATGCGCAAGTGGGTTTATGAGCAGACATTCCCAGAGCGCGCAGCCGTGCAGCCAGTGCATGGACTTGCACGTCAAGACCAACCGCCTTTTCTGGACCAATTGGCACACGTCTGGCATTTCCTGCTTCCAGCTGCCCTCTCCATCCTCACCATCAGGTCCTACGTCTAACTCTCACCGCAACACGAGGCAGAGCGAGGGCAGTGTCTCCAACCTTGATGTAAGTCAAGACATTCAGTGTTCAATATTGAGCTTCATGCTTTGCGATACCTTTTCTGAATTTTCCCTGTCTCCTCTCTAGATTCCAGGTTTGAAGATGCCCCGTGGAATCGCGGTAGACTGGGTGGCTGGTAACCTCTACTGGACCGATTCGGGACGTGACGTGATTGAGGTTGCTCAGATGTCGGGCCAGCACAGGAAGACGCTGATTTCTGGCATGATTGATGAGCCTTATGCCATTGTAGTGGATCCTCAGAGAGGGTAAGAAGCATATACTGTACTGTATGTTTTATTAATTCTACAGTAGAATCGCTTCAAATAGATCATTTTTGTTTCATATATCAGAACCATGTACTGGACTGATTGGGGGAATCATCCAAAGATTGAGACAGCAGCCATGGATGGGACACTCAGACAAACCCTGGTCCATGAGAACATCCAGTGGCCTACAGGTCTTACCAGCGCAATACTGCTTTTAACCATCTGTATCCATGAAATTAGTTCACTGTATTCAAATTAAATCTGTGTGTTAATGCATACATCGTCTCTAAAACAGGTCTTGCAGTGGACTACTTCAATGAGCGTCTGTACTGGGCAGATGTCAAGCTCTCTATGATTGGCAGTGTGCGTCTGGATGGCTCTGACCCTGTTGTGGCTGTATCCAACATCAAAAACAGTTCAGTAATGCTATTATGCTCTGGGATTAAAGCTTATCCCTGACTGTATCTGATAAAATGTATATTTAGCTATAAAATAATATACACTACTGTTCAAATGTTTGGGTTTTTTTAATACTCACAAAGGCTACCATTTATATGGTTAAAAAAACTGTACAAAACAGTAATATTGTAAACATTAATCAGCTTCTCTTAATTTCTTACAGATCTCCTCCACCCCTTCAGCATTGATATCTTTGAGGATTACATTTATGGTGTTACCTACACCAATAACTTTGTCTTCCGGGTTAACAAGTTTGGCAAAGGTCAGGCGGAGAATCTGACCACTGGCATCAACCACGCAACTGATATAGTCCTATATCACCGCTACAAACAGCCTGAGAGTGAGTGTCTGTGTGATTTGGACACATTATTTAGGGTCTGACTGCGAATATGAGTTTTGTTTTGTTTTTCTGCGATCTAATAGGTGTATTTTTTTTACAGTGACTAACCCATGTGATAGGAAGAAGTGTGAATGGTTGTGTTTACTCAGTCCCAGTGGGCCAGTGTGCACCTGCCCTAATGACCACATCCCTGACAACGGTACCTGTACGGAGGTGCCACCAGCGACCCAGTCCCCCTTCAGTAAGACCCTACTTTCACACTATATCCTAATTCATTTTATACCACAGCCAGAACAGTGCTGAAGCTACTTGTTATTACACTGAAATATAGAAAAAAAAAAATTTACGTGGTAAATATTGTATGCAAATTTTTGAACTTGATTGACTGCATTGATGATATTAAAATATTTTTTTCTGATACTTCATGAGCATAAATTAATTTCTTAGGCATTTCTCAACATGATTAAAGTATAAAACTTAAGATATTCATTCAGACAGTCATCTTTAACATGTTTTTCTTTTAGCTCCTACATGTAATGTTCAGTGCCAGAATGGTGGCAGCTGTTTCCTCAATGCATGGAACCAGCCCAAATGTCGCTGCCCCACCAGTTACAGTGGAGAACGCTGTGATATCAACCAGTGCAGAGACTACTGTCAGAATGGAGGAACCTGCTCCCCGTCACGCACAGGTACACACACTCACAGACACATTGTGTCTTTGTGGCCAAGGTTCTGCACATTTATCTTTAGAGCTACATCAGCAACGCTTTGTTTCCTCTCTTCAGGTGCTCCTACCTGCCGCTGTCAGACTGGCTTCACTGGCCCCACATGTAACCTGCATGTTTGCAACAACTACTGCCAGAATGGGGGCAACTGCACTGTCAACCAGGGCAACCAGCCAACCTGCCGTTGTCCAAGGGACTTCTTGGGTGACCAGTGCCAGTACAGTGAGTTTAACTACTTGTCACCTTAAATAGAGGATTCAGTCTTTTCTGAAATCTCCATTGTCTTAATGTTTTTTATTAGCTGTTTGCATCCAAACAGAAGTCTTAGTAATAAATTAAACAAAGTCAAATAAGTACCGGAAATCAATCTGTGCAGGTCATTGTGAGGACTTTTGTAAGAATGGAGGTACTTGTATGGAGATGATGAATGGCACTAAACATTGCCAGTGTTCTGAGTCGTACTTTGGTCCACAATGTGAGCTGAACAAGTGTGAATGTGCTGTAGCTTTGACGAGTGTGAAGTCTAAAACAGCAGAATACTGCAAGTATGTACCAGCACATTCAACTCACTGGGCTTTCATAGTCTTCCAACATTAAGCCTTAGCTTGTTTAAAATAGGGAGTCGTATAAATATGGATCAGTTGTGTGCTGTTTATGTGGGTGCTATGATAATTTATGTTCTTCTGTGTAGATGCGCTAATAACATCCAGCGGCCTACGTGCTACACCTGTGATGACTTCTGCATTGAGGGCCAGTGCTCTGTAGACCCTCATACTATGCTACCACAGTGCAGGTAAAGTGAACAGAACTGTATAAAAGAAATTGCTTTTATGTTCTTGCAAATGTTTTGTTGGCAAAAAGTAAAAATAAAAAAACACCAGTAGATAAAATCCACATAAAATGGACAATTAGACTGCAAATAGAATATAGAAAATAAAAAAACAAAAATTGGCCTAGTACTGAATCTTGTGGTACCCCAGATAAAAGATCATCCACCTAAATGTCCTGAGTTCTGTACTTGAGATAGCTTACAAACCTGTCTATTGCATGATCTTAAAAACCTATAATAACAATATTCTGTATAAGGATTGCCAGTAATGTAAAGCGTGTGTGTGTGTGTTATGTAGGTGTCACACGGGCTGGTCAGGTTTCCGCTGTGAGCTCAATGTCGCCCCTGTTCAAAACTCAGACTCTGGAAGTAAGTGCCAGAATTTCTTTACATCTCTCTCAGATTCATATTCAATTTAGTTTGGCAAGGTAAACAAAAGGAAGCTTTGCATTGGCAAAGCTTTTTTGTATGCCTGTTGCTATGAAGAAATCTGGGCAATAGTATAATAATAATCTGGGCAATAGTATTATAATAATAATGCATATTGTTTCTTTGTGTAGATACTCCGTCAGTGGTCATCCCAGTGATGTTACTGCTCTTACTTGCACTGTTAGTGGTTGGTGCCATCTTGTGGTACAAGAAGAAAATGCGTGGGTAAGTAAATACAGTATAACAATTTCAGTGTGTACAAAGGAACTCAAAGACACTTCAGGGCTATAGCCAAAATTATTTTGTGTATTGATCAGACTTTTTTTTTCCTGTCATCTTCCTCATTTTGCTGTAGAGCAGGGGTCTTTTGACTTTTTCAGTTCAAGGGCCTTAGTTTTGGTGATGGACCTTATATAATAATTATGATTATATTATACTATATTTGCTTTGCTGAAGTAAATAATTGTACATAATTATTTTGTATGATAAGGGTATGATTATATTATACATTTTTAAATATTTGTTTGGTTAAAGGAAATATTTTTCATGTAATTATATAATTTTTTTATTATTATTTTATAATTGTAATTCTACATTGATTTTAATTATCATGTTATAAAATGTATTTTTGTTGAATACATATTTTTTTCTTCAAAATATAGTCTAAAGGCCGGGATTTAGTCTAAATTTGTTGGCGAGCCCGATTCAGCGTGTTGAATCAGCATCGGGCCGTCAGTGAGAGTGAGTACTCCTGATTGGATGTTCAGTTTAGCGAACGAGTCAGTGCCCACGAATTAAAGTGAAAGTGATGAAGGCGAGCAAATAAATAAAAGCGGCACAGTCAGAAGGCTGTTCTAATGTTACGTGATCTTACCAAAGCATCCCAGTATGCAAATATTTTCACAACATGAGCTGCTTAAAATGAAGATAGTTAGCAACATAACTGGTATTCAGAATTGTAAGAAAGCGCTACTTTGTATACGTTTAGTATGTCTGTGTAAATCTCGTATATCCTTGTTTGGGTTTCTCCTTTTGAATAAGGAAATATATACAATTGATAGCTTCTGATATAGACAGTTAATTCCTCTCACGCAGGCGCAGAGAACGCATGTGTTAGTTTGCAGTAGTAGTCTGTGCAGTGTGGTCCAGACGCTGCTGACGCAAGGCGACAACACGGTCGGCTTTCGTCGCTGCTAGTTCTTTGAAGTTGGCTTGGTATGTCCCGGCCTTAAGCTCATACAATAATTAGCAGACCCATTTCAGTACCCGGTTGGAGACCCCTGCTTTAGAGCATTAATTCCTCCACATTCCTCTTTAATTTAACACTAAACTCAATTTCCAGCTCTCTCACTTTCTCTCTCTGTGGTTAAACTGCATCTTTCTGTCTCTCAGGTCTGTGAGGCGGGGCAAGCCCAGCTCCAGATGTTCGCGGTAACTCTGACTCTATAACAGCAGGGTCCCATCCTAGTCCATCCTCTTCTCTCTTCCTCCCCATCATCATACTCTACCTCTCTTTCTCCCTGCTTCTCCTGTGCTGTTACTGTGGTATTCCTGTGGTTTTTACCAGTTTCAACACAGGGATCTATTGACGACAGCTAAAATAGATCAACTGGTTGGTGCAAGACGCAGCGCTGGGCTGCGTCCTGTCCCTTTCACTCCTCCTCGCGCCATCCTGTAGACGTGTGTCCGTTTTATATGTCCGTGAGAGCAATGTTGCTGTGCTTGAAGTTTATGCCTCCTCGTTGACCGTAGTGGACCATGTCTTGTGGATATCCAGCTTTCTCTAAGACCCTGCTCACTCTGGCTGGCAGTCTCCACCTGAAAGCACATGGATTGTTCCTCAAAGTGTCATGGCTCCTTCCACTTGTGTTTATACGGCAGGAGAGACCCTGGTGGATGTAGCTGTGTGTCTGTGTTTGTGAGTTGCTTGGAGATAGGCTACTTTGTGTGTGTGTGAGTGTAACTTCCTGTGCCTTGGCTCGGCCTGCAGAGGTGTGTTGTGAAGAAGCTTGGACAAAGATGTAACTGCTTACTGGTGTTTGTGTCCGCAGCGCTAAAGGATTCCAGCACCAGAGGATGACCAATGGAGCTATGAACGTTGAGATCGGGAACCCAGCGTACAAGATTTACGAAGGAGAACCTGACGATGACGCAGGGGAGCTGCTGGACTCTGAGTTCACTCTGGATCCAGATAAGGTGAAACCTTTATGTTATTCTCCAACCCCCTGGTTAGGGGTCTTAAGTAGATTTTTGTCATTTAATTTTTTCGAATATTATTTACCATAATAATTAATGTATCATTTTTTAATAAAAATATTGTATATTTTAAATTGTATAATTTGAAATTATTGATTTGTTGAAATGTTCTTTGTGCCAAAATGTTTAATATTAAATTCTAAAATAATTTAATGTTTTGTACAATATATGAATGGCAAATGGAATGAAATGAATGCATATACAACAAACTAAATGAGGTGAATCCAGTAGTAAATGAAAAGTAAATACTGTTTTGAAAATAGATATGACCAGGTTGTATATACAAGATGCTGAATTGGACATTCAAGACACACTCATTCATATTTTAATAGAATATCCAATTTTAAATGATATTAGACAATGGTATTGCAAAAATTCACTTAGTTTTTAGTTTATTATTTTTAATATGTCATTAAAATAGTTTCTAATTTTAATATCGGCCATTGATCTTTTATGGACCATAAAAATAATCCTCAGCTTATCTGCATCTGTGTCTCTCTTGTAGCCCACAAACTTCACCAACCCCGTATACGCCACTCTCTACATGGGTGCCCACAACAGCCGTAACTCTCTGGCCAGCACAGACGAGAAGAAAGAGCTGCTGTCTGCAGGAGATGACGACATGGTAGACCCGCTGGCGTAGAGTCACGGCCGGATGCCCACCCTCACGCAGACCGTTATGCCTTTACATGTCAGAGGAAAAGCAACAAGAGCAGGAACACTGTACAAAATGTAAAAAAAAAACACAAAAAAGCTAAAAATGAAGGACACTTTTGTATGTGATCGCAGTATTATATTTTATTCTTCGAGAAATCCTTCTGGTCAACAAAAGAAAGCATTTTCTATACATATA
Source organism: Tor tambroides (assembly GCA_021397915.2). Lineage (NCBI taxonomy): Eukaryota > Metazoa > Chordata > Actinopteri > Cypriniformes > Cyprinidae > Tor > Tor tambroides. The sequence continues at coordinate 15,148 of JAFVLL020005223.1, read as the reverse complement.
TTTTTTCTTTCCTTTCCCTTTTTTTTTTTCTTTTTCAGACGTTTGCATAACTAATTTCTCACCCTTCCCCTCCATTTAGCCACTACCTCTGTGCTCAACAAGATGCCAACAATATGGGAAAGGTTTTTTTGGGGGGGGTTTTAAGTTTATTTTTGTATGAATTGTATAGAGATCAATGTTTCTTTTAGGAAAAGCAAAATTGCCAAGTGTTGCTAATGAAATGTAAGGGAGGGGGGCACGGCCGACTGAATGATACTGATGCTGACTCGGCCCGTGTGTGATTTCAGATGGCTGAGAACGAATACGCGTGCGTGAGTGTTGCGAGACGTGGACGAGTCAGCATCGCTTTTTTTTTCTATACTGTTATCTCAGAGAACAACGCTTACGATGATTGTCATACTCCTTGCACAGATTGATTTTATATATATTTACATATATAATTAACAAAGTGTCTTGACAAATATACCCAGGAATACAAGCAGACACCCGTACGAATAGCAGTATAACTGTCTTTGTTTTAGCTTTGTTTTTTTTAACGGATGAAAAGATGTGGATTGAATGAACGAGTGAGTGAATCCAAACGGATGGTAAATGTAAGGACATTCCAGAACTGTTTCCAGGGTATCAGTGGCCTTGGTGTGTACGCAAGCAGTACGTCCAAAGGATGCGGGCCTCATCTGATGCCATGTCTTCCAGTACGCCGGAAACAGCCAGGAGAAACACGCAGATGTTTGGCGGTGTGGCTTCGACAGAACTGTTCCATACCACTTCAGTGGGAGCTGTAGGCCTATGTCACTTTTAGTTCACTAGTTTTGTGTCTTATGGACTTTATGCTCAGTGTAAGTGCATTCCTGTGAGGTTCGTGTGGATCCAGTAATAACTCACTGCCTTGCTGCTACTCTTCCCCATCATTCTCATCTGCCTGACCTGTAGAGAGACTCGGCCAGCCCTGCTTGCGGCCGAGCGTCCACTGCTTCTATTGGAGGTAACCCGTGCGCCATAGGCTAATGCATGGATCCAACAGCGCAAAAAGACTAGCGTCGGCTCAACAGATACATGTTAACAGTATTCATACGAGCATCTGGACTTAACGTAAAGTGTCTGCTCTGTTTACGATCAAATGCAATTTAGCACGGCCCTCGGTGGCCTTTTACTGTCACAGATGACTAGTGTCACAACCCTGCAACCGTTTCTTTAGTTTTGTTGGTTCATTTGTTTTTTTGTTTTGTTTTTTTTTATATACAAAATAATTAAACTGCTTTTTATAGTAGAAATGCATGGTGGCTCAGCCCTTTTTTTGGAGAGACAGCGTGATGTTCTTGTTTCCAGCTGGAGATCTTCATGAATCACAGACAATAACACTTATATTAAAAATAAAAATGTGTACATAACAAAAATAGAAGTGGTTTCTGGATTGGTGCTCTGCTGTAGCTTGGTAATTGGTACAAGTGGTCAGATTAGAAACAGTTTTCCCAACAGAGTCCATAAATCATAGGTCAGATTCTCCAGGAATGATGGACAAGAAATGTTAATTTGTTAGATTTTGTAAGGTTCATGTCTCAGATGTAATAAAAGTAATAATATTCTAGGGCTGGGCGATATATCTCATGCGATATGCATGCGCATCTCGTCAGTAAAGCCGGTTCCTTGATTAGCGGTAAATCTCCATCACCTGTTTTCAAATGGAGCGGCATTTAATGCACAGAGCCGTAGTTCACTGACAAGCTACACAATATCGCGTTCATTATCGAAGGCGATTCATCTGCGATAATGAACGCGATATTGCGTAGCTTGTCAGTGAACTACGGCTCTGTGTATTAAATGCCACTCCATTTGAAAACAGGTGATGGAGATTTACCGCTAATCAAGGAACCGGCTTTACTGACGAGATGCGCATGCATATCGCATGAAATAAATCGCCCAGCCCTAATATTAGCTGCAAATACAGAATGCATTATTTAAATGCTGCTATATGTGAAACATCAAATTATGAATCTAAAACAATTGCTGTTGTCATAGTACTAGATATGATCAGGGTGAATACAGGTAAAATGGGACTCTTTCTGGTTATTTGTTATTGGCATTATTCCCAAATGTTTTAACTCCTTACAAAAACTACCATAACAATAATCTACAATATACAGTGTAAAAAGTGAGAAACAAATCCAAAAGTTGTCCCACTACACCTGTATTCACTCTAAAGTACACTGGGGGAAAATGTATTAATCAAATTCATATAAAGGCACAGTCGAGTCTCAAATATTTTTATTTGCCACTTCAACAGAATATCCAGTTAACTCCTCATTCATTGGTCTATTTCAACCAAGTAACATTAGAACTTTGGTACATTCATCTTGTGTTTTGCGTTTCCTCCCAAATGGCTTGATATACGTCCAACAATATAAAAAAAGTTCAGTCTTAGAAATAACTCCAAGAAGATATAAAAGTTGTTAGTGTTTCATGTACATGTTTTCACTTCTCTTTAGCTAGAGTGATGTGGTACTACGTCCCTTTTTTTATGAAACGGGCACTTCCGGTCCTGGTTTCTGTTTGGTCACAGCGTTCCAACTAAACACCTGTTGAGATCGCTGCAACGCCGACGTTTGCCTCCTGTGCACTCACTGCAGTCTTTGTCGAGGCTACCTTATCTCTTCTAGCGGTAAGACGCCACTTAATGTATTTTTCTTAACGTAAAAATAATCATTTCTGTCCTTAATATCTAAAACATTTCGTTTTCTAAAAGCAGTAAGCACTTGAGGCCGTACTGAATATAACCGGCGGCACATCCCGAACAAAGCAACTTCCCACGGAAAGCGCTGCCTCACGCAAGTTATTGCTAAAATAAAGCTTAAAAAATTTCATATCGAGTCACTAGTTGAATAATCGGTTCTTATTCAATGATAGTGCAAAGAAAACAATTATTCTATTAGGGACATATTGTATAATGAATTTCATCTTATAAAATGTTATTGTTGGTTTAAACCAAGTGAATTAATACAAACCATGACGAATGTCCTTCATTTTACTCACTCGGGCAACTGGTACAAACTGCACACCCAAAAGATTCCGTTATATCATCTTTACAGCCCTGGAGTTATTCTTATTGGATATAAAATGCATTTATATACATAAGAATTCTGTGTGGTAAAGAACGGATCCGAACGTTATTCTCTGAGGAAGAATAAGTTTCAAGGCATAACGTTATGTACACTTTGTTTCTGGTACATGCGCATTAAACACTTAAAAAGCTGGGTGAAGAAGGCACCATCACTACAAGGCACATGGTCAGTCAAATAGAGCACTTCAGGCTCTTTTGTTAAAGCTGCAATGGATAACTGCATATAATATTTACATTAAGCATCCGAAATGTTACAACATAATGATTAACACAAGTAGAAACTTAGATACATCAATATTGGCTATAAGAAATAATACTGACTCAACAGAAAGGCACTTCTTTGTAACCATAGGGTTAAAATACTGGAGACGAACTAGTCCGCTCCAGGTAGTTAGGATTAATAAATCATTTGTGTTCATAGTTAATAAAAGGACTGTACAAACAGGCTCTGGCCTGAAAGTCAGTGACCTCAGACAGAAAGTCATGCTTACATTGCACAATAAAAGGAAATCCACGTTAATGGGCACGAGATCCCGTTGGAAGGCTCTTCGGGGTCAGCAGGCTAGTGTTACCGCTGTCTGTGTGTCAACCACAACAAGCATTTTTCCCGTGCCAACGCAAGCTGTTACAGACGCTCCTCAGGATTTGCGTGCGCGAGCGTTCATGAGGCCGCCCTTAATGTCTGTGCTTTTATGGCTTTATTGAAAGAGCCTCCAGTGCAGAATCCAAAAAGGATTTCCATAAATAAATAACTTCCCCACCCCCTTAAAACCAAAGACACTGGTTTGGTCCTGCACTTCCCTCAGTCACTGTGAATTGCAGGAAGATGCCATTTCAGAAGAAAGCCGGGGGGGGGGGGGGGGGGGTAGCAGTGGGTGGGTGAGTGAGGGGTCTTTAGGGTCGCTTCCACCCATTCCGGATGACCGCGTCAGCTCGCAGGAAGGGCTGGCTTCGGAGATCTGTGAGTGGGGAAGGGAGAGAGTTAGAGTTAGATCAGGGAACATTTAGGGTAGCAGGGGTCATTCTCAGCATTTGAGCTGGCTGCTAATATTTGTGCTGTCTTTGAAAAGGTTGAAGGAATGCAGAATTCTGTAGATCTTACTTTTCTAGATCTTAAAGGAACAGTTCACCCAAAAAGGCAAATTCTGTGATTTACCCAGCCTCATGTCATTCATGCTTTTATCTGGGAAAAGAGATAGTTAGCATAATGTTGATACTATTCTTTTCCTTAGAATGAAAGCAAAAGTGACTGGCAGCTGTCAAGCTCCAAAAAGGAATCACTTCACTGTTTCCACAAAAACATTAAAGAGAAAGTTCACCCAAAATGAAAATTTTATCATCATTTATTCAACCCCATGTTGTTCCAAACCTGTATGAGTTTTTTTTTTTTTTTTTTCTGTTAAACACAAAAGAAGATATTTTGAGGAATGATGGTAAACAAACAGTTGATGGTAGCCATTGACTTCCATGGTATGGGAAAAATGCTATGGAAGACAATGGGGACCAGAAACTGTTTGGTTACACACATTTTTTTTTTTTTTTTTACAGAATATCTCCTTTTGTGTTCAACACAAGAAAAAAAAAGTGAGGGTGAGTAAATGACAGAATTTTCATGTTTTTGGGTGAACTATCCCTTTAAGCAACACAACACTGATTGTAATAAGAAATGTCTCTTGAGCATCAAATCAGCATATTAGAATGATTTCTGAAGGATCACATGACACTGAAGACTGAAATAATGGCTGCTGAAAATGAACCTTTGCCATCACAGGAATAAATAAAAAAAAGAATGGTAGTGTATGTAAAACGGCAAAAACAGCACCTTGGACATTTTACAAAATTTCTCCTTTTGTGTTCCACAAAAGGGTTTTAAATGACATTTCATTTTTGTGTGAACTATTCCTTTTTTAAAGTTTAAAAAAAATTCAATTAATATAAATCTCAATAACTGCTTCTAGCATAAACATAGGCATGGCCCTGCACTTATAAAGCACACACAGTAAAACACTAACAGAGACACAAAACAAAATACAATCACTGCAGTAAGACCACTCAACAACAAATACATCTGAACTGATATATTCAGTGTTCAGCAAGGTCTTAAAAGATACTATAACATTTCCATATATAATGAAACATTACACCACTAAATACAGTAACCATTACATGTAGATCTTGCTGAACAGAACACAGAGTTGCATGCAGGTGATGATACAGAAGAGGACCATAAACATGTTAGACAAACAGCACAGTGCAAAGATACAGCAGACAAACACAGCTTTACATGCAACAGTGATGACAAGAAAATAGAGATTTCATTCCTGGATCCTTTCCAATATATGCTACTGAAGAAAAGCTAACAAAAATTCTACTAGTAAAATAATATAAGGTTTTGTACTAATGATTAGTTTGTAATAGGATTTGATATATATAAGGTTATATAAAACTATAAAAATGTTGTAGTTTATATAATATATCTTAAGGTATAAACAGTGTATAATATAGTAAAAAAGTATAGTAAAGGATTTAAAGTCAGAATTGCTATAAGAATTTGCCTGTTTTTTTCCTCAAAAATGAAATTTTATATTTCACAATTCTAACTTTTTTCTCAAAATTGTGAGAAACAAATTCCAAATTGTGAAATAAAATCTCAGAATTGCGAGATAAAAAAAAGTCAATTTTTTTTTTATTCCATGGTAAAACTATTTAAAAAAAATAGCTAATTATCTTATATTTTTGGCACAATGACAAGTTTCATAAAATATATATTTAATAATGCAAAAAAGCAATATTCAGTACAAGACTGCATTTGGCCACATAAGCTTCAGCATTGTAGCAATGTGCAAAATATAGCACCGCTAAAGCAACTGAGCTGATGGTAAAAAGGCAGACAGGAGCAAAGCGTCATGAAGCTCCATGATGCCTTTCTTACCCTCCAATTATTTTGTGCTCAAATTTACTCAGATTAATCCCCTGTTCTGCTGGAAAGGTAGAACAAAGAGTTATGGGAGAGAAGATGAGAGTTAGCAGGTGACAAACCAAGTGAAACATAACAAGGACTGTTACACAGGCCAAATCTCTCTGGACAATATGACAAACAAAGACCCATTACAAAAATTATTATTATTATTAAATCAAAAAAGCATATATGTAAACATCAGTCAAGCAACAGTTTTACAGTACAAAAATATGATTATATTATATTATATATGGATATTTTAATACTTTTCATTTGTCATAATTCCCTTGAGAAAGATTTGGCCGGTCCCTGTTTCAGATCTGTGAACAGCCACAGCTTGTGCTTCCCACTATTCCGTTGTGTGTAGGTTAGTAAAGGATGCTGGGTAACCAAGTGACAGAATGGATCATGCGAGTGGTTGTATGCATGCACTTTGCAACTGGTAAAAGAACGGGACAACCTGCGGCATTAGGGGCAGTTTTTTGGGGGGGGTTTGGG
>JAFVLL020005220.1:0-32303 GCA_021397915.2 Tor tambroides | reverse complement strand
CTGCTCCTCCTCCTGGCAGAGAGATATCTATAGAGGGCATGTGAAACTTTCCACCCTTGATATCGGGACCTTCAACATTGATTTCACCTCCTGATGGTTTTAATTTAGGCAAGGAAACATCAAATTTAGGCATTTCAAATTTTCTTCCTTTTCCTGCAGGTCCTTCAACATCTACATCTCCTCCTGCTCCTCCTCCTGGCAGAGAGATATCTATAGAGGGCATGTGAAACTTTCCACCCTTGATATCGGGACCTTCAATATCCATTTCACCTCCTAATAGTTTTAATTTTGGCAAAGAAACATCTAATTCATGCATTTCATATTTTCTTCCTTTTCCACCATGTCCTTCAACATCTGCATCTCCTCTGGCTCCTCCTCCTGGCAGAGAGATATCAATAGAGGGCATGTGAAACTTTCCACCCTTGATACCGGGACTTTCAATGTCCAGTTCAGTTCCTGATGTTTTAAATTTAGGCAAGGAAACATCAAATTTAGGCATTTCAAATTTTCTTCCCTTTCCTTCATGTCCTTCAACAGCCAGATCTCCTTCTGGAGCTTTTACTTTTGGCAGTGAAACATCAATTTTTGGCATTTCATACTTTATACCTGTTCCAGAATGGCCTTCTATATCAATGTTTGTCTCTGCTTTATGTTTAGGCAAAGAAATGTCAGTGGAAGGTGTGTGAACTTTGCTTCCTTTTACCTCAGGTCCTTCAATATTGACCTCCACAGATCTTTTTTTAATCTTTGGAAGTGACAAATCAACTTGAGGCAAATGAAACTTGCCCCCCTTACTGACATTAACTTTGCCATCTCCCTTTACCTTTCCTTGTGGAAGAGAAATGTCAACATCTGGCATATCTATCTTTCCACCTTTCGCTTCAGGTCCTTCAATATTTGTTTCAGTCCCTACTGATTTTATTTGTGGTAAATTAATATCCAATTTTGGCATTTGAAATTTTGTGCCCTTTTTGGTTTCTCCCTCCAGACAAACATCACCCTCTGTTTTAACCTCTGCTGAGGAGATATTATAAGACGGTATATTTAATTTGCCACCTTTGAATTCAGGTCCTTCCACACTGAGTTCCCCTTTGGTTGATTCAAATTTTGGTAAGGAAATATCCAGTTTTGGAATATCAAACTTCCCTATTTTTCCTGAATGTCTCTTGAGATCAACATTACCTGTGTCTGTTACTTTTGGAAATGATATATCAACAGGTGGCATGTTCAGTCTTTTGCTGTCAGGCCCTTCAATACTGATGTCACCTTGTGGTAACTTAATTTTTGGCAAGGAAATCTCAACACCAGAAGCTTTCACTGCAGGCAGAGAGATATCAACCTTTGGCATTTCAACCTTTCCACCTTTACCAGAGGGTTCCACATTAATATCTTTTTGGACTTTTCTCTGTGGCAAAGAAAAATCAATTGCTGGCATGTGAAACTTCCCATCGGTTCTTTTAGCATCAAAATCAACTTCTCCTAATTTGAGTTTAGGTAGACTTATATCAGATTTAGGAATCTGAAACTTATCTCCCTTCTCAACCTCAAGATTAATCTGTTCATTTGTTTTTCCTTTTGGTAATGAAATATCAGCTCCAACCTCAGTTTTGCCTATAGGAAGTGAAATTTCAATTGATGGCATACTCAGTTTTCCTGCTTTTATATCTTGCCCCTCAACAATGGCATGCTCAGATGATTTCACATTAGGTAGGGAGACATCTACTCTAGGCATTTTAATCTTTCCCCCTTTTCCAAAGTGGCCCTCAATATTTGCATCCCCCTCTAGCGTTTCTTTCGGCAAAGAGATGTCGACCTCAGGCCCGTCAATATCAATTTTACCTTGTGGTAATTTCATTTTGGGGAGGGAAATGTCTATTTGTGGCATTTTCACACTTGGCCCTTTCTCAGAATGACCATCCACCTTTGCTTCACCTTTAACTTTTGGTAATGGAATACTGATGTTTGGCTTGTGAATTGTTCCACCTTTTGCTCTAGGTTCTTCAACTATGATGTCACCCTCAGGGGATGTTATTTTTGGAAGAGAAATGTCTAATTTTGTCATTTCAAATTTTACCCCAGTACTCGCATGTCCCTCAGTATCAATGCTTTTTGTAGCCATCTTTGGTAATGACACATCTAATGTAGGAAGACCAATGTCCACATCTGACGTCTCTATCTTGGGCCCTACAATGTCAAGTTTGGGGAGGGAAATCTTATGCACTTTGTCCATGGATCCATCAATGTCATCTCCAAATTTTTGTTTTGCATCAAGGTTTAGCACTGGTAATGATGTGTCAGGCTTGGTGGTGTTGATTTTTGTTCCTTTTACAGTGCAGTCGGGAACTTCAACATCTTTGAATTCAGCCTTGCCCTTAGTCTTTGGGAGATGCAAGTCCAAATCCACATTTGGTGCTTTGATGTCAATCTTGGGCATTTTCAGTTTATTTTCAGATGTATCAGTTTCTTTACTTGCCTCTCCATCAATTTCATCTGAATGACAAGAAAGTCTCACCTTTGGCAGTTTGAATTTTGGGACTGTCACCTTTGTATCTGAGACATCCAGATTTATCTTTGGCATTTTTATCTCAGGACCCTCTCCTTTTCCTTTAACATTAACCTCAAAATTAGAAACATTAGTTTCAGCCTTGCCCTGAGGCATGTTGAAATCACACTCTACTGATGGAGGCTTAAATTTGCCTTCAAGTTCTTTCACCTCAAAGCTGTCATTTGAAGATTGTACATCTAACTTTGACTTTTTAATTTTTGGGAAATTCATTCCAAATTTTGGACCTTTCATCTTGGCCTTCAGCTTGGATCCAGAGGCCTCTCCCTCATGTGTTGAAACATCTACATTGACCTTCCCTTCACCAACAGCAGCATCCATGGCCTTCATCTTTGGAAATCTGATCATCTTCTTCTTCTTCTTAGTACTAGTGATAACATCCTCCAGATGTTCTGATCCATCTGCAGTGGTCTTCCCACCTTTCCTTATCTTGAACTTCGGGAATACAAACTCAACATCAACAGGACTGAGGTCTGATCTACCAGGTGAGCTCTCAACGTCCAGCTCTGCCCGTGCTCTTGCTTTTTTGTTCTCTTTCAGTCTTTTCAATCCAAATCTTCCTCCTCTCCTTTTCTTGGTTTTGAATGGTTTCACACTTTTGACACTCTGCAAGAGAAAGGTTATCATTTCTTCTAGTTTCTACTGTTGTAAGTACTTTTGTTAAAATTAATTCACTTTAAGAAATACTGTGGATGTTCAAAAAAATAAATCTATTGTATAGCAATATTTCAGCATGTACCATTTTTTGCATCTTGGCCTTAGGTCCTCTGAGCTCAAGACTTTGTGCACCTGGACGTATGCTGACTTCACTTCCTGGCACAGTCCTCTTCAAAAAGAAGGACACTTTGTAGGGTTCTGCACACTGAAGAATTTTTAATGCGTCCTCATATTTGACGTTATCAAAATACACCCTGGCACTTAGCAGTTGATCTCCTGCAATAACACATCATCAAAAAATAATTATAACTTGCATGATTTGTCTTTGTATTCTTAGTACATCAGGAAACTAAATTAATTCATTACACCTGTACTCAAAATGGAAATTTTGTCCGTTAATTATTATAAGGTTAAAGTTGTTTCTCCTGCTTGTCTCTTCAAGGACAGTGGCTCAAGTCTTTACAGTGTACAGTATTTGACATTGCACTTTGTAATGTAAAATACAGTCCCTTGGTACCTTTCTGTAGACTGAGGTGCTTCGCTGCTGGGGAGTCTTTCAAGACCTCTTTGATGAAGATGCCTTGCTCCCCTCCACCCACAACACTGTACCCACTAGCTCCAACCTCAGCCTCTGTTTCAACAACCACTTCCACGAGCTCTGACAACTGGCTGTCCTTCTCCACCTGTTCGTTAAATTTACAAAATCAACTTTATTGTCATTTTTAGCACATTGCATGGCAATGGATAAAAATGAAATACAGTTCCTTCAGAAAACAATAGTGATGTATGTAGTAGACAGCACAAGGACTAAAAGACAACAGTAAATATGGACAATAAATACAGATAGTACACAGAGTAGAAACAGTTAGACAGTTAGGTAAGTAGGTAAATGACAATTAGATAAGTAGGTAATATATACATAAAATGTAACAGCAGTAGGATATGATTGATTAATCTACGCTGGATGCAGCAAGACACGACAAATCCCCGACAATAAACTGATGCCTCGTTCTGTTTATAACTTACTGACATACTGGCCATCGGGAGCAGCCATATTTATTATAAATGTTACTCTTATTACTTATATTAAATAGTGGGGAATCCTTTACTTAAGAGGTTTTTGTAGTTTCTACGTTTTATTTTATTTTATTAATTTTTTACAAATTTCATAGGTTATTATTACTTAGTTTATTTTAAAAACCATATAACCATGGTAATAAGTACGATGGTTTTACTTCTTGTGACCACCATCTTGCTAATACTAATTCTAAGCAACAACTTCATTCTCTTTAGATGTTTAGTTCTGATTAATTTTAATTGAAGTAAAATATTAATTCAGTAAGAGTTTGATTAAAGATAAATATCAGTGTCTTATATAAATTAGGTGTTTAAAATGTACAAATATTAAAGTTCTTAAAGTTTAATTCCACCAAACATTAACATTTTTAAAATAATTTTTTCATTGCAATAATTTCACATTCAATCCTTAAATTAATGTACAAACAACATAAAGACAGTATATTTTTAATATTTATATAATGGGATCTTTTTTATGACTGAAGGCCAGTATCACTGATACCACTACTGATGTCTCCAGGAAATTTTTTTCCCCCAATATTTAGCCATTGACTAGCCATTCAACACTACAGTATAATTGAGAACTATCAATTTTAACATTTATTAGACTACTTAAATATAGACATTTAATAAGTTTCTTTAAAGTTCTTTACTCAACATCACGTCATTCCAAACTTGTATGAAATTCTTTCTTATGTGGAACATAAAAGAAGATGATTTGAGAAATTCAAGAAATTTTTGTCCATACAGTAGAAATCAAGGGTATCCAAAATGTTTTGGTAACATTCTACAAAATATCCTTTGTGTTCCACAAAAGAAAGTAAGTCATACAGGTTTGCAATGACATGAGGATGAGGAAATAATGACAGAATTTATTAGCAATAAATTTCCTGCATTCTAGCTCAAAATCAGTGCATTTCTGTGACAAAATGCATTATTAGTTTGTTGCATTTGCAATGAATTCAGTAGTATCTGTCATTGTCCTGTTTTATTTATTCATTTATTTACTCCAATTGAAGGCCCTATAACCCAGCAAAACATTCACAAGGGAACTCGTGGGCCGGATGGGCTGGATTTGTCCAGGGCCAGATTTTATCCTCATTCCAGCCCTGCTTACTGACACAAAGTTCAAGTGATTTGCAATGCCCGCTTTGTCACATCCAGTGTGGACAGATTTCGAAGACTTTCTAAAAGCTATTAATCTTACATAACACTAATTAAGCTTTGAGTTGTATACATTAAATTTTTTTTAAAAGGAACACTCCAGTTTTTTTGAAAATAGGCTCATTTTCCAACTCCCCAAGAGTTAAACAGTTGAGTTTTACCGTTTTCGAATCAATTCAGCCGATCTCCGGGTCTGGCGGTAGCACTTTTAGCTTAGCTTAGCATAGATCCTTGAATCGGATTAGACTGTTAGCATCTCGCTCAAAAATGACCAAAGAGTTTAGATATATTTCTTATTTAAAGCTTGACTCTTCTGTAGTTACATCTTGTAGTAAGAATGACGGAAAATGAAAAGTTGTGATTTTCTAGGCCGATATGGCTAGGAACTATACTCTCATTCCAGTGTAATAATCAAGGAACTTTGCTGCTGTACCATGGGTGCAGCAGGCGCAATGATATTACACAGCGCCTGAAAGTAGTCCCCAGCTAGGTAACTAGTTATGATATAGCTGGGGACTATTTTCAGGCGCTGCGTAATATCATTGCAAAGTTCATTGATTATTATGCTGGAGTGAGAGTATAGTCCCTATCCATATCGGCCTAGAAAATCACAACTTTTCATTTTCCGTCAGTCTTACTACACGATGTAACTACAGAACAGTCAAGTTTTAAATAGGAAATATATCGAAACTCTTTGGTCATATTTGAGCGAGATGCTAACAGTCTCATCAGATTCAATGATCTATGCTAAGCTGTGCTAAAAGATTTACTAAAACGTGCACACGATTACTATTTCGTTCCCTCGATTTGCTAAATCGTGTGCATGATTTACTAATTCGTTCCCTCGATTTATAAATCGTGTGCGCGATTCAGCAAATCGAGGAAACAAATTAGTAAATCGTGTGCACAATTTATAAATTGAGGGAACGAAATAGTAAATCGTGCACACAATTTAGCCTACTATTTTTTTCCTGCATGTCATGTAAAGGATGTTCATGCTATATTCCACAAATGCTTTTTAATCATTTTGAGAGCAGTCCTTATTATGGGATGTTTTCATTCGTACCTCATTCTTATTGTCTGTCTTGGGGGGCTCCTCCATGTCTGTGAGGGTGGATTGGGTGTCTCTAAGCTGGCTTCTCTTCTGACTCAAAACTTGTTTTAGTTCTGCATGGAGTTTTTCCTTCTGAACCTTGGAAACAAATTTGGAAGTAAGATCAAGAGAGGTCTGTGATCCACATCTCACAGATTACATTTGTAGTACTCACAATTCGCTCTGGGCTGTCCTGTTCATCAGCAGAGATGCTGTGGTGTGTACTTAGATGAGCACCAAAGGGAGGCCTGTCTGAGGGGGGAGAGCGTCTTTTGTTGTTTACCTGTTTGTAAAGAGGCAAACAAGGCAGACATGAGATCAATAAAATAAAACAGCCATTTTTATTGGCTTCAAAGAGGCAATGGGTTTGACAAGTGACAACCTACAGGTGAATCTCTGGCTTCTGGATTCCCATGACTGTCCTCTCGGTCAGAGTCTAAAAAATTAGAGAAGGTTTACAATGTCAGGAGCCATCAGTTAAAATGACTTGACTGTAATAATGCATTTAGGCCCATGTAGACCAGGTACAATATGTAACATCAAGTACACTTTAACAGACTTTTAAATAATTTAAATAATTATTATGGAAATTATATACTTTAAAACAATAATATACTTGAGTGTTTTCAGACACATACAGTAATACAATTAAATTGTTGCTTAATTATGGTTTAACTTAATTATTATTTAAATATTAATGTTATTAAATGCAATTAGTTGGATTTTTCTCCCACTTAAATAGGACATAAGTACGTCTTTATATGTAATTTCATAATATTGTCTTTGAAATATGGTTAAAGTGTACTGCTAAATGTACTGACAAGCATTTATTAACTATAACTGTAATATCAAATAATACGCTACAGTTATAATCAAGTACTTTACATGTGCTTTAGTATGTAAGTCAACACATCAAATAAGTGTTCTTCTTTAAAGCTTTTAAAGAAGCTTTGGGCAGTCGTGGCCTAATGAATAGAGAGTTGGACTTGTAACCCGAAGGTCGTGGGTTCGAGTCTCAGGTCTGGCAGGGATTGTAGGTGGGAGGAGTGAATAACCAGCACTCTCTCCACCCTCAATACCACGACTGAGGTGAGACCCTTGAGCAAGGCACCGAACCCCCAACTGCTCCCCGGGCGCCGCAGCATTGGCTGCCCACTGCTCCGGGTGTATGTTCACTACTGTGTGCACTTGGATGGGTTAAATGCAGAGCACAAATTCCAAGTATGGGTCACCTTACATGGCCACACACCAATTTCCCCTTAATTTGGAATTATTAAAGTATATTTAATTGTGTTAAGAAAGAGTAATAAAAGTGTCTCTCTTTAAGTACACTTAAGTTGCTTTTTATTTTATTAATCTTATATTATCCGCAAGTACAGTTTTTTTTTAAATACCTTTTTTTTTAGATTTAAAGAACAAGTGCACATTCAATACAATCAAGCACAAGGATATTAAGAAGCATTTTATGTGATCCAATCCCAGTTGACCACACATCACCATTCTGCTTGTGCATCTTAAATGTGTCTCATGTGACCAAATGTGTTTGAATTTCATGGCAAGGGGGACTAATTTCATGACTGACTACATCACTTGCTATGTGTTGCTGCATGGTTGTGATAAGCAGGAAAAACATAAAAAAGGAAAAAGCTTCACATGATTCTCTATCCTCTTGAAAGTTTTCAAACTCATTCTGTGATATTACAAGGCCTCCAACTTTGCCTATAGTGTAAACCTACCTCACTATATCAACCCTGCTGTTATCTATGGGACTAAAAAAAATCCTGTCCCACCATAGATCAAGTTGCCATCAGGTTAGTAGGCCTGAAAACGGTGTCCTGTCTCTGCATGGTTCTCATTCCTCATTTGCCAGTGGTGTCTGGTATCTGTGTCTGTCGTAAGAGTGTGTAACCAACATTTAAGAGATCTGTAGACTATAGCGAGCGGGTAATTTCTAATGGGCTCAGACACCCACACTGGATAACCTAGGCTGTTACACAAGACAGGCACACATAACACTAGCAGGTGCTCTTTTATCGTGCTGTGCCAGCTGTCTAAGACAGTGTTTCCCAACCTTTTTTGTCTTATTTAGCACCACACCTCATCAGTAAGACTCTTAAGACAATAAAACGTGTGTAACTCACGTTATTCTGCATATGCTGTAGGATGATTTTTATTACTACAGTCACTTTTACAAAAACACTTTTAAAATAAAAACACGACACTGTGGGTGAAAAAACAAGCTTGTTTTCTTTCTTACTGGAAAACATTTGTATATGAATGTGTGTCTATGACAGTGTTATGTTTGTATTATTTATTCACTGTTACAGTTTTTTTTATATATTTTAAATTTATATTTTATTTTAATTTTTTGTAGTTTTTGTATGTGCTTATGTGCATTTAGTAATTTTAGTACTTATTTCAGTTTTTGTCTGTAATATATTTTATTTCAGCTTAATTTCAATAAAAAATATTTATAATAGTTTTAGATTCAGTTAACAAAAATAAAACTGGTTCGCGATCGACTGGCCATCCTGTCAGGGTACTACGGACAGAAATGCTGGGAGAGACTCCAGCATACCAACGATAGGGCGGTCGGATTGGAAGATGGATGGATGGATGGATGTCTGTGTATATTTGTGTGTATGTTTGTGACTTGTGAGTGAAAGAGGCAGCTGTTCACTCTGGATGCTATGTGTGTCCAGAGGAGGGGACAGAAGACTGGAATGGTACTGCACATATCTGATCTTTATATAAACACACGCTGGCCTGACCTACATGCGCTTGTGTAATGACAGAGCTGTTCACACTAGAGCTCCTACAAATGCTGCCAAGCAATAGGCAAGCTGAGCACACATCAGCCAAACTCAACAGCGGTTAATAAACGCTCTTGAATACATACACTCTTAAAAATAAAGGTGCTTCACAATGCCATAGAAGAACCTTTTTGTCTAAATGGTTCCATAACGAACCTTTAACATCAGAAGATGGTTCTTCAGATTATAAAAAGGTAAGAAAGAGATTGTAGAACAAAATTGTAGACTTTGTAGAACAAAAATGGTTCTTCTATATGGCATCGCTGTGAAGAATCTTTTAAGCACCTTTATTTTTAAGAGCGTACTTGGGAAAGAAGTTGAGAGACTAAAAAGTTTGTCTGGAAGTAAGAAAAGCTAATTTATGCAATTTAGAACAAACGTTCAGGAGATTAATGGCTCTAACTGATTCATGGGTACTGATGCGTAACACAGAGAACAGTGATAGAGAGGGAAATTAAGATGTGATTTTAAAGTTCCTTACTAAATTTGTTACTTATGATCATGAAAAATGTTTTGATTTAAAGACCTACATTTAATATGAATTGTTCTTTATATAAACATAATTTTTTTTGCATAAAATGCATAATAATTAGGTTTTTTAAATTAAAAATGAAATAAAAAGGTAGGTCCAATCTTTTGACTGGTACAGAATTAATATAAATTGAGTTATATCCGATTCAAACCAGCCGCCTCAACCTCCACTGTTCAATTATGTCCTATTGAACACACAAGCCAGCCACTTACAAGGACAACAGAGGATAGAGAAGTAATTCTATTGCTGTTGATTCAATACAGTCACAAGATCATTTCGTATGAGAATAGGCACTTGATAATGGCACAGGAGTTACAACTGGACCAATGCCTGAGCCCTTACCCGCATGGGTATTTGTGCACTCCTAATCCAAACAAAGACACAAGGATAAGTATGTGTCATTAGATACAATGGTCCAAAATAAACAACTAAAATAAAAAAACTTTGAAGGGTCACAAAAATATCCAAATTTTGCAATCCTCAGAAAATCAAACCCACGTCAAACGCTCAGTTAAGGTCACTGACGGCTGTCGATCCTCTGTTTATAAGAGGACAATAAGGGGAAGCATTGCTGACATTCTCAGAAAAGATCCGAGACTGTCTGGGGGTTTAATTTGGATGCTAAGAAGACGAGTTTTGGTTTTAATTAACGTGCTGAAGTGTTTCTCTCTCAAATCCTGTCTTTTGGCGACCGTTTAATTTGGTATTTTGCAAAACTTAGAGCCCATTCTAAAACATAAAAGTATGACAATGTAATTTATTCCTAATGCAGACACAAAGCACCCCATTAAATCAAAATTAGTTTTGAGACTTTTAGTTAATGCCTGTGTTTGTTAGCTTTGAGTTCATTATTATGTCCTAAATGTTCCTATATGCTAATCAAATTCACTTCTGTGTTCTCTTTGAAAATGTACAGTCTCTGTCTTCCAACAAAATACAGCAAAAATATTGGTGACTTATCCTGCACTATAGATTTTGTCCAGATTCTTGTCTTTAGGGAAATGAGAAACAGATACATTTATTAGCCATAGTTATGTGTGTGGATAAAAGTAGCTTCTACATGGGGAAAAAAATATATCTCTCATTCTTGGTTTGTCAGAATTGAGTATTTTTACTCAGCACGTACGTCCTGCCTCAGGGGAGGAACACATGATGGAGCAGCCTCTCCTGAGGGTGTGTAAAGCCAAGGAGGAAATGCCTCCATTTAAACAGGAAACTAGGATATTTACTGAGATAAAATAACAACCAACACCAAATCTGAGAGAGAAAACAAGTTAGTTGGTAGTTAGTAAGTCCACTCAACAAGAATGATATCACATGCGTCAGCGCTGTTACAGGAATGCACGATTACTCTTTCTGTTTGACCTTTAACTTCCAACCTAATAATAGTAATATAAGTATAATAATAATAATAAAAATGGAAAAAAAAGTTCCCACTTTTTTATAAATCAGTAATATATAAAAATAATTTTTAAAAATGCTAAATATATATAATTTTGCAACTAACATTATTATTATTGTTAATTTATTTATTTATTATACTAAATATTTTACTTTTTTGATAAGTGGCCTATGCATTTGTAATTATTTTGTAAGACCTTCCAGAAACTCTTTTACTGTTGTGGTGTAGCATGATATTATTTATCCACTGCAATTTGTTACCTAATTGTGCAATATTTGCACACCATCATTGCATTCATGTAATTGTTTGTATTAAGATACAGTGTCCCCAAAAGGTATTTGGACACTTAAGCCACACCTCAAAAATATCATTGCAATGTATTGGGGAAAAAATATTAAACTACTTTTCAAGCAAAGCATTTCGGAAGAAAACAACAACAACAACAACAAAAAAACAAATAAATTATAAAGATATTCTGTTCAAAATAAATATATAAAAAGTATTTAGATACTTTCTGCATTCACATTACATATCTTTTGGGGATGCTGTAATTGCCTAGATTAGTTAAATAAATGACAATCTCATCCACAGCAGCATCAGTTTGAACCACAGCTTGTTCCTCTTCCTCCAAACAGAACCTGATTAGCGTGTGAGAGTCTGCATATTTCAGCGGCATCACAGCCTATCTATAGCGACATCGACAAGTCTCAACTCCGAGCCCCCCGTACCCCGACCCGCTCCCCAGCGCAGCGGTGTCCCATTAACACATCTGACTCCTGAAACGTGGCAGGAATGGCACTAGTATCACACGCACACATTATTCCCATACTCATGTTGGGAGGAGCTGGCTGAGGGACATCGCTTCCAATGCAGCACATGAAGTACACCTGCAGTTTTTATCAAAACATATCAAACATCGCTGACAGAGTCTGCAAGACATTCAGCGCTGGTGTACAGCATAAATATTTTTGCTATTTTGTAATAAAAAATAATAAAGCATAAAGTCTTAGAGTTGATTAATCTGATTAATTGCTGTTCCCCATTGACCGTTTGGTTTCCAACATTCTTCAGAATACCTTCTTTTGTGTTCAGCAGAAGAAAAACCTTCATACAGGTTTGGAACAGCTTGAGGGTGTGTAAATAATGGCAGGATTTTCATTTTTGGGTGAACTATCTCTTTAACTCTCACTATATTTCATCACATGTTGCTATCTTAACTATGGCATGTTGGGCCATGAGCTCCACACAGTACCGTGAGACTGATCTTATGACCAGGGCCGCAGCTGTTGCAACTGTGTAAGACTAATACAGAAGACACACACACACACAACATTTGCCACTCAACATTTCAGTGCCTTCGGCAAGTATGACTGGCAGTACAAGTATGACTGGCATTAAAATGCTCAGGTAAGCTACATATGTTCAGCAGTTTCTCCTATTATGGGCTTATAAAACCCCTTGCACAAATAGCATGAAATACATTTAAAGCAGTTGGTCTCATCACAAAAATAATGAAAGCACCAAAATATAAATGTAAGTAAACAGTCTTCACCAGGTTTGTGCAAATGCTCCATTTATCAAGTTAATCTTACACATCTGTATTAAAGTTTCCACATTAGTCTGAGAGTTTTGTCATGTTGTTATTGAGCCAGACAGCAATGTCACCCAACGTAACCCAACACAAGTCATCTATTACCTACCT
The DNA here is from genome assembly GCA_021397915.2 of Tor tambroides. Classification (NCBI taxonomy): domain Eukaryota; kingdom Metazoa; phylum Chordata; class Actinopteri; order Cypriniformes; family Cyprinidae; genus Tor; species Tor tambroides. The sequence goes on along the minus strand of JAFVLL020005220.1, from coordinate 19,300 downwards.
TTATTGAGTGTTTCCTTGTGCAGAATCAATCATTCCCTCAGTAACAAACTCTCTCTTTCTCCCCCCAACTCTCTGCCAGCTTATTCTCTGACTGACGCCTACGGAGCGGGACATTTGCAGTATTATTATGGTCTCTGTTAGGGGAGGCGGTCAGCAATCTAATTGGATGAAGCCAGTGGGATGCCCCATATACAGAGGGTGGGAGAGCAGGAGTCAGAGCCAGTCTTATACGGACATGGACAGTTTACTATCATTACACACAAGAATATGACTCTGGCCTGATGGTAAGTTCAAGTCATGTCGGAAAGATCCTATTTTACAGGTTGAACGGACATTAACGTCACCAAAAAGTTGTAATTTCGAGCTGGAAGCTGAACATTTTAAAGCCTGATTTCTGAGTTGTGGGCGTGTCGGTGAGAAAACGTCAGACGCCATAGATGCAGCGTTTACTGACTGACGATAAACTTGTTGAAAATAATGAAATTACGCATATTTATTTCATTTACAATAAAACTAGCAAGGTTCTATGCACAAAACAATATTGTACAATTCCGAATATATAATGAATAGATTTAAGTCTTATAGCCTAGGTAACTCATCCTTCCACAAATGAATTAATAAAGGTAAACGTTTAAGTTTTAAATAAAGTTTCATGTAAAATGAATTTTAACTGAAATAAAAATAAAATGAATAATAATAATAAAAATGATATTTCAGCTAGTTGCCAAGGCAACATTTGATGCACTAAAATGAATAAAACTGAAATAAACTGTCAAAAACTCAAAAATAAAACCTAATTATATAATAACCTAAATATAATATATAAATATAAAAACAATATATATGACCCTGGACCACAAAACCTGTCATAAGTAGCATGGGTAGGCAGGCTATATTTGTAGCAACAGCCAACAATACATTGCATAGCTCAAAATTATCGATTTTTATTTTATGCCAAAAATCGTTAGGATATTAAGTAAAGATCATGTTCCATGAAGATATTTTGTAAATTTCTTACCGTAAATATATCAAAACTTAATTTTTGATTAGTAATATGCATTGCTAAGAACTTCAGTTGGACAACTTTAAAGGCCATTTTCTCAATATTTAGATTTTTTTGCACCCTCAGATTCCAGATTTTCAAATAGTTTTAACTCAGACAAATATCGTCCTATCCATACATCAATGGAAAGCTTATTTATTCAGATTTCAGATGATGTATTAATTTCAATTTCAAAAAATTGACCCTTTTGACAGGTTTTGTGGTTCATGGTCACAGATATACACATATCTCAATGATACTAAAATAACACTGGACAGGAGTTGTGTTTTCAAACATTTCCATATTGATGAATTGTTTCTGCTTAAATGTATTCCTTAAATTTTTTTTAATTGGTCTTTAAAAGGTCTTTTAAAAGTCTTGCAATTACCTTCATAAAACTCACAGAAACCCTGTCACTAAACACCTTCATAAAAGAAATAAAAAAACAAAACCACACCTGATGCGCATTCTTTATTCATCAGTAGAAATTTCATTTGTAGCAGCAGAGTTAAAAAAAAAACTTGTTGATTTTTTGTAGAAAAGGTACATTGCCAATCACCATCATGCTCCAACCAAAGTGACCTAATAGTGTAACTATGACTTCCCAACTTGTAAATACGCACTTCCCCGGGGGACTCAATGCAGATTTACAGTGAAACAGTAACAAACAAAACTCTACTCAAACAAGCAAAATCCAAACGTCTGGAAAAGTAAAAAGAAGTTATGCTGGGGTATTTTTGGACTTCTAAAGCCAAAAACAAGATGGAATGGTATAGGCCTATGTTTTTATTCTTAGGGAAAATGACAGTTTGACTTTCTTGAGGTCTGGCAGCTGTTGTCTCGGGCTTAACACTCAAGGATAGCGCTTGCACAAGTAGCTTTCTATCCAGCAGTGAGGCGTGTCTGCTTGTTTCTTGGGCAACCCGCCCATGTTTTCACCACCGAGCTGGGGTGGTGCCCAAACAACTCTAACAGGTCACAAGACACTGCCAAAATTCATTATCCCCACAGCGTGACATGCAGGTGCATCCACAGGGTCAAAATAGCACTCAAAGCCTGTAGTCGGGCACCCGGCAGTCGGGGTGTTCACATTGTTGTAGTGCCTGCATTGTTTCAATACATAAAAGTAGGATAAGCAGCATAATGGGATGGACAGGCTTTCGAACGAGCTGGGCCGGCTTCCCTGAGGTGTCCAGTTTATTAGCGAATGCAGCTATCAGCAGAACAGACAGCCAAGAGTCTAGAGCAGACGGCTGGGTGTAGATGTCATGTGACGCTGATGGACTAACAGACAGGCAATGTGACTGATCACATGACAAAGCAAAAGAGAGGGATGAAAAATGTATGTTTTTCATTGATTTTCTACAATATCTTTCGACACTGATTCATCACTGAAATCCTGTTCAAGAAAAGCAAATATAGATCCGCCATTCTTCCTTTCTTTCTCAGATAAGCCATTATAAATATTTGAAAGAAGAAATCTGCCAACTTAAATACTTCCTTTTCAAACTTCACCTTTCTTTTAAAATTATTTGTAACTGACAAGCTGGAGAGCAAATGAAGTACATGAAGTAACTTTAATAACAGAATCATTTCAAAGCTCTGTTTTGAGCAGATGTTACCGTTTTTGTCTATCATGAAAAATCGGCAATTGATAAATAATAGATTATTATGAATTATTAACTGTGTCCTCCGTTTCACTTTTCATCTTAGTCATTTGAATATCACCTGGACTGAAAAAGCCAGATCCTTAATGACATCATCCACCAGGAAGTGACATCATTTACAGCAGGAAAACAACAACACAAACATCAGTAAGTGTTAGCTTGTAAAATGCTGACATTTTGTGATATTAATTGGTTTGTCATTTACAAAAAACATTTGATATAATAATAACCAATTTCAAGTGATGATCGCAAAACATCAAAATGAAGTTAACTTTAGCTTAACTAATTAGCTAACTTCCAATCCCTCACTGAGCGACTGCTATCTTTAGCTCTTCATTTTCTGTTGATTTTCTTGTCATTGTGTTTATAACCAAGTTATAATTAGTAACGTTAAGGTGTCGGAGCTTGACCACCCTTGTAAAAGAAATGCACTTTAGCACACTTTTGAGATGGCACTTAATGTACTTAAGTGTGACCTGAATGTACTTGCTTGCACGTTAAATGAAAACATGTTAAAAGAGGAACTGGTTTGATTTAAGGAAAAGTCTGAAAATGCCACCAAAGCAACTTCTGATCTGCATCCAACAGTATATATCACTGGATCCACTAAAATGAGCTTATATGAAACTTAACCACTATCTTCAACTTCCAGTGTATAAAATAAGTTTCAAGATAAAATTGAGGATAATGCACTAGCCACACACTTCTAACTGCAGTTCTCTAACCAGTTAGACATTATTCTGCTGATAATGAGCCCATTATACACTAATACACTAATTGAATGCAATGTTTTTGACACTTAATTGAATGTTATTTACAATTAAAGTGTATTATAGTCTTTTGACTCTTTTTTTAAGTGTCACTTAAGTACAACTTTATATGTAATTTCATAATTATTTCTTTGAAATATGGTTAAAGTGAACTGCCAAATGTACTGACAAGCATTCATAGTAAACTAAAATATACTTTAATGTAATTTCTATTGAAACTTGTATGTCATGCATTTAAAAATATATGTAATGGTAAAATGACTTATACTAGCACAATTAAAATATATTAACTTTTACCCCCGGTTTCACAGACAAGGCTTAAACCTAGTCCCAGACTAAAATGTAAGTCTGAGCTGTTTCAACTGAAAGAAAATTACACTGATTGATCTTAAAATACATCAATGTTTTCGTTTTGTCTCAAGATGGACACCAGTAATGTTTTTTTCTAAGGCATGATTATAAAAATTACTTAAATGTCCTAATTGAACTATGGCCTAATCCTGGCTTAGTCTAAACCAGGCCTTAATGTAATATCAAATAACACTAAAGTTCAAATTATAATCAAGTACTTTACATGTGCTTTAGTATATTAGTCGACACAAAATGTACTTGAAAGTAAAACTTTTAATTTGACGTCACAAGATCACAAAGTGCACTACTTAAAAGTGTGTTAAGAAACATTGTCATGAAAGGATCTCTCTTTAAGTGCACTTAAGTAGTCTTTTATTTCAGTGGTTCCCCAACACTGCATATTTTGTATCTCTCCTTTGTCTAACACACCCATTTCAGGTCTTGGAGTCTCTACTAATGAGCTGATGACCTGAATCAGGTGTGTTTGATTAAGGAGACATGGAAAACATGCAGTGTTGGGGGCCTCCAGGAACGTGGTTGGGAACCACTGTTTTATTTCATTAATATTATATTGTCTACAAGTACAGTGTTTAAAAATACACTTGTAAGATTCGAAACACACCACAACTGAACATTCAATACAGTGGAGCACACTTCTTTTTCACGAGGGGTGTTGTGTCAGCAAACCCACCTGCATCTGAAGAGGGTGTCCAGGTGCCACGGAAGATCCCTCGCAGACACTCACACATGGCAGAAGACAAGATACACGCTCACACACAACGAACACGCATCCCACGCACCACTGATACGGGTCAGACCTCGGGCCGGGTGCTGTGAGCAGATCGCTTCCAGCGAGCATGAAGCGGAGACGGTCACTGACTCGGGAAGAGAGGGCAAACCAATACAGGAGGGGGTCGGAGGTAGACACAGAGAGTGTGATTTCGGGTTTCTTTGTTGGGGGGCATGTTGGTGTCAAAAGTGAACGAGAATGCAGTGGAGAAAAAAAAAGAGAAGGATGTGGACAGAGGCCGACAACAGGGAGACAGGACAGAATGCTGCATTAGCTGGCGCTGAGAGTCAGCAGTTTGTGGCCCCCTGACTAAAGCTCCTGTCTTTTGTTCATCAGTGCCGTGGCTTTAGTCCCTGCCCAACAGGGCCTTGTTATCGGGCTTAGTGAGAAACAGCTATCAGGGCTTCTGTCAGACAGAGCTCAACAGCTCCCACAATATAATTAAAAGAAAAACACATTCCCTCACTCGCAGTCACAAACAGGCCCGGACAGGCATCACTGCCAGCACACCTCTGCACTTCCTTCACTGCCATTGATTCTCAGATTGAAGAGGCAAGGGCCTACATCCGTGAAAAAGGGACTGTCAAAAGATATACAGGACAATATGCATGATTGTGGTTATTTTGAAACGGATAGATCTGGTCCTGATTGGTCAAAACAGCATCCCAGTTATGCAATATACACCAAAGACCAACATTAGTTTATATGTCAAAGTTTGACACACTACATATGCAGTAATTGTTCTAAAAGAGGCAGTGTGTTCGGTTTTAATACTTTTAAAAAGAGTAATATTATGAATGTAACATTTTCAGACACTTGATTGTATGTTATTTACAATTACAGTAAAATGTGTTATAGTTTAAATTTATATTAAATGCAGTTAGTTGAACTTAAGAGAACTTTCTTGACCTACTTAAGTAGGATTTAAATACAGTGCATCTTTGTATGTAACTTTCCACTTGAATATATTTTAAAATGTAATTTATTCCTGTGATCAAAGCTGAATTCTCAGTGTCAGTACTCCAGTCTAATGATGCTGAAAATTCAGCTTTTCATCACAAGAATAAATTTCATTTCAAAATATATTCAAATAGTTATTTTAAATTGTAATAATCTTTCAAAATTTACTGTTTTGTTTTTTTTAAATTAAAAAATGCAGACTTGGTGAGCATAAGGGACTTATTTAAAAATATATATATATAAAAAAAATCTTAATTATTCCAAACCGGTAGTGTATATTGTTTAAATGCAGTTAGCTGAACTTAAGTCAACTTTCTTGACTCACTTAAGTTGGATTTATGTACAGTACATCTTTGTATGTATTTTCTCAATTACTTTGATTGTCTTTGAAATATGGTTAAATTGTAGTGCTGGATGTACTGACAAGCATTTATGGTACACTAAAAATATATGTCATACATAATGTATTTAAATATATTTGGAATGAAACATTTGTAATGATGACATTGCAATTTATTGCATTTAAGATATATTAACTTGAAATGTAATATTAAATGATATAAAGTTAAATTACAAAATGTATTTTAAAAGTGTACTTAAGAAATTGTATTAAGAAAGAGTAATGAAAATATACTCTTTAATGCCCTTTTATTTCATTATACACAGTTTAAAAAAAAAATATGTATAGCTTTAAGATTTGAAACCACTACAAGTGCACATTCAACACAGTTAAGCACACTTATTTACTTTTTTTTCACAATGTAAAGCATGGCCTCTTGTGTATTATTGCCCAATTATGACAATTTAATTTTTGATGTTCATAACTGGAACTATATGTTGTGTGGTAATAGTGGGTTTCTTCATCCAAGGCAAAACTAAAGCAGTTTTGATTATAAACCAACAGCCTCCCACTTAAACCATTTTCTGGATGAAGCCGCTTGAATAATCTTAATTTTTCACACATTAGAACCACAGACTCCAGGCTCGTGGTGTTTCATTTGAGCTATGGTGTTTGTAAACATATTTATAATTCATGCTCAGTGAATAATACTGTCTTTAAAATGCATGACTACCTCGTACAACAACTTAATCTACTTTTTTGGAGTAAAGGCCTCGGTAAAAGCTGTATACATCAGCCTAATTAATACATGCCATAAAACTTAATCATTCTACTGTTTAACTCAAAGCCTTCTAACTATACTAAAAATACTTCATCTGCTGTGCAGACCACAAACACATGATATCTTTTGACCAGAAAGTATGCTGTTTAACTGTTCAAATCAAGATTATTCATGAACAGGATCTGAATCAAAGGGTTATTTATAGCATTGCTCCAATTTGATGAAAGCAAGTCAATCAGTGGACTGTCTTTATAGCCTTCACCTGTAAACTGAAGCTCACTAACAAAAGATCAAAACAAAACACACAAGGACTATATACAGCAAATGCATTTGTTTAACAGGACAATTTATTTACAGTGGCAATGGCACAGAGACATACAAAAAGTAAAATGTTCTCCACAAAACCTAATTCACAATTGTTTTGTATAACAATATGATAAAAAAATCATTCGAGTATATTTAGTATTATGTTCTTCCAGTATTTTTTTTTAAACATAATCAAATTTTTATGCAAAAACAGCTACTTCCATGTCTTCATAAAAGCTGACTTCTGGAGCATTCTCATTAGGCGTCCTAAAATGAAAGATCAGAGAGAAATATGAAATCAGACAAAAACTGAACTGGTGAATTATGAATAATAGATTAAGTAATGAAGTAATACACTACAGGTCAAAAGTCTCTTATGTTCACCAAGGCTGCATTTATTTGATAACAAATACAGTAAAAACAGTAATATTGTGAAATATTATTACAATTTCAAATAACTGTTTTCTATTTGAATATATTTTAATATGTAAATTATTCCTGTGATACAAAGCTGAATTTTCAGTATCACTACTGCTTTTCATCACTACATTTCAAAATATACTTAAACAGTTATTTGAAATTGTAATAATATTTCAGAATTGTATAGTATTTTTGATCAAATAAATGGTGAGCATAAGAGACTTCTTTAAAAAAAAAAAAAAAAAATTAAAATCTTAATTATTCCAAACCGGTAGTGTATATCATTTATCAAAAGTATACACGTCAATTAGGCCACCAATTTAGATTAGAATCTCCTATAGCGTCATTTTGAGGGTGTATGACCACATCTCACCTCCACCCATCTTCCCCTGGGTGGCACACACACCCACTCTCTCCAGAACACACAAACACACACGCTAATGCTGTCGAGGCGACCCCGGGCGCAGGGTTTGAGCCTGTAACAGGCACTCTGCGGGGTTTGGGGGTCTCCTCTGATTGCTGTCTGCACCTTCGTCACCAAACCGGCCCACCGTCAGGTCCGGATGGTAATTAAAGTGCAAGAGATTTCACATTCACACACACACAGAAAGCTACAGTCTCACAATAAAATGGTTGAGGACCCAAATTAAACCCTGTGAGCTAGATGCATTGTAACCTTGAGTAATCAATTATTAATAATGGTTCTTATTGTTATCGGTATTGAAAACAGTTTTGCTTAATATTTTTGCATATTGATTTGCTGCTCAAGAAACATTTTTTTTAATAATTATCAATGTTGAAGACAGTTGTGCTGCTTAATATTTTATGGAAACCATGATACGAAGATTTTTTTTAATGAATAGAATGTTCAAAAGAGCATCATTTATTTGAAATAGAAATCTTTTGTAACATTATAAATGCCTTTAATGTCACTTTTGATTAATTTGATGCATCCTGAATAAAAGGTCCCCCCCCCCCCCCCCCAAACTTTTGAAAGTTTCCACAAATATGTGACCCTGGAGCACAAAACCAGTCTTAAGTCGCTGGGGTATATTTGTAGCAACAGCTAACAATACATTGTATGAGTCAAAATGATCGATTTTTCTTTTATGCCAAAAATCAGTAAGTAAAGATCATGTTCCATGAAGATATTTTGTAAATTTCCTACCGTAAATATATCAAAACTTAATTTTTGATTAGTAATATGCATTGCTAAGAACTTCATTCAGACAAATTTAAAGGTGATTTTCTCAATATTTAGACTTTTTTGCACCCTCAGATTCCAGATTTTCAAATAGTTGTATCTCAGCCAAATATTGTCCTATCATAACAAACCATACATCAATGGAAAGCTTACAGCTTTCAGATGATGTATAAATCTCAATTTAAAAAAATGGACCCTTATGACTGGTTTTGTGGTCTAGAGTCACAGCACAAGTGTTTTCAACATTGATGATAATCAGAAATGTTTCTTGAGCGGCAAATCAGCATATTAGAATGTTTTCTGAAGGATCATGTGACACTGAAGACTAGCGTAATGATGCTGAAAATTCAACATTAACATCACAGTAATAAATTACATTTTCAAATATATTCACATAGAAAACAGTTATTTTTTACTGTAATAAAATTTCAAATTATTACTGTTTTTACAGTATTTTCCATCAAATAAATGCAGCCTTGGTGAACATAAGAGACTTCTTTCAGAAACATTTAAAAAAAATCTTTTGGACTTTATTCCAGAAATAGTCTCATAGTAGTACTAGTGACTTGTTGCTTTTTTTTGAAGCAGATTGTGGACACAGCAAAGAAGCTGATGAATCACACACACATCTTAAATACAGGAAAATAGTCTGTGCTCTCTAAGACCTCATGGAGGTCCAAAAGTCTCAATGAAATCACACAGCAGTCATTTTTAGATGTTACAGCCAATTTAAAGAGGAGGGTACATACTCCTCATCTGTATAAACACAGGACGTCCTTGCAGTGACCCTCAGCTTCAGTAGCGATGCCCAGTCACAGACACACCCTGACTGACCACGTACAGCGGCACGGCTGCAAAATAAACAGCTACCGTCATAGAATTATGCAATCTGTAGCCTTAATATGGACCGTTTCAACCATTTAAAACTCGTCTGAAATGATGAAAGTTGTAGCATCAACCTCTCTGAGTTTATAACGATGGCACACCGGACATCATGCCTAAATATTAAATGCAGACTCAGAGTTCAAATGATTACATTTATCCCTGTGAAAAAAGTACACTTTAAAATACCTTTAAAAGAGCATTAAATAATATAAAAGAATACACTTCAGCGTGAAGTGAATGTAATGTTTTTGAACACTAAATTGCATGTTAATTGCAATTAACAATGTATTATAGTTTAAATCAATATTAAATTAGTTGACATTAAAGAGCGCTTTTTAATCCTCTTAAGTACGCCTTCATACATCTTTGTACATAATTTAATAATTACTTCTATTGTCTTTGAAATATTGTTGGAAAATACTGGTTCCGAAAATACTAGTTATGTGAATGTCATGTTTCAGGATATATTTGTAATTACACATTTGTAATGATAAAATTACACAGTTTCGTTAATTTAAAATATATTCACACTACAGTTTAAATTATTATCAAGTACTTTACATGTGCTTTAGCATGTTGGTCAACACATCAAAATAAGTGTAGATCTTTAAATTACGACAAAAGGTTATTAAAACATTATTACAAAAGTGACATTATTACAAAGTGCACTTTTTAAAGGTGTACTGCTTACTCTCTTTAAGTACACTTCAGTTGCCTTTTATTTTCTTATATTATAATATCTGCAAGTGTTTTTCAATGTAGCCTACTTATAAGTACTACTGAAGTACACTACAAGTGCACATTCAAGCGCACTTCTTTTTCACAAAGGTAGCATACTCTGAAAAGAGTTTTGTCGCAATAAAATGGTATGGAGAATATTTAAAAAAAATGTATTAACAAAAAAAAAAAAAAAAAAAAACAACAACGTAAAAATAAATCTATACAGTTAGTACCAATTATCAAGTGCTGAATCTGAACGGTCACAGGCATGCATGTGTCAGATTTGTGGTTTACATACTGCCCTCTGGTGTAAATATGTTATGTGCTGGACAAAAGAAGATTATAAATCTTGAATGAACTGCATATATTTTTTAACATTTGTAATAGAAGCAGAAATATTTAGCTTAAGAATGACATAGGCTGACCATAAAAATACGCAAAATAAAATACAGCCAACCTGTTTTTTACAGAACACCAATTTTAGAGTGAATACCAACAAGTGTCTAATGGCCAAAATCTAGGCATTCATTTCAGCGTCAGTGTAAAATTACCTATCTCACATCTCATTATGTTAAAACAAGCGCGAATTTACATTCAATTAAAAAAATGCATTAAAAAAAAAAACTAAAATAATAAGCAACACCCACCACCGCTGCCTGATTAAAGAAGATGAGCCATAAAACTCAAATCATACAGATGTATGACCCATTGTGTAACGTAATCTACATTATTTTCTATGATTTTTGACTGTATTTCTTCAATAAAATCTCAACTTTCCAGTTTCTCCGCCAATCGACCAGGCTGGAGATATGATGGAGTCGTTGGAGTCGTTCATACCCAATGCAGGAATGAAAAAAACGCGTATATATTTATAAAAGATGTCTTATTGTGTATCGAGCGAGCACTCACCGCCATCTTCACAGCTCTCTGTCGCGCTCCACCTCCGCAGACAATCACATTTTTTTCCAGGAGTGTTCCGACAAATCCCGCCCTCGATTCATCCGGTTTGCTTTGATTGGTAAAGCTCTATGAACGACTTCTTAACTGTCCAATCACAGAGTACACATAACTTATAGTAGCCAATCGCACACAAGGAGGCGTGGTCTGTTTTAATACGGGAGTTAAAAAAATAACGCTGAGAACATGGACAAGGTCCATGAGAGATGCCCATTTATGGGAATGCAGCCAAGGTTAAAAATAGATTTAATGATTAAATGCTTATAATTAGTACCTACGTTTTGGTACAAAACGAACATTTAAAGAGATGTTGAAACAGAATTGAAAATAATTTAAGGTGGAGGATGGTGAAGCAGGTGAGATTAAAAATTCAGATGGCTAACATAAGAAATAAACCACTTTTTATTTATTTAAGATCCGAGCATCTGAGTCCTTATCCATCTTCAAGAAACGGCTAAAAACACATCTCTTCCATCTTTATTTGACCCTCTAACTCTAGCACTCTCTAATTCTATTTAATCTATTTGTTGTCTTTTTTTAATTTTAAAAAACATGAATCTTTAAGACTTGCATGCTATTTGTTTTCTATAAAAAAGACCTCTAACACTAGCTTTCTCTATTCTTTTTCTATTCTATCTATTTGTTTTCTTTTTAGCTATTATATGATTAACAAAAAAACAAACAAAATCAAAAAAAACTTGTCATAGCACTTGCTGATTATTGCTCTTTTGTTGATTCTGATTGCTTCCATTGTCTTCATTTGTAAGGCGCTTTGGATAAAAGCATCTGCTAAATGACTAAATGTAAACTGATGTGATATTAAAGAATCAATCAATCAATCAGAAGAATGAACATAACATGAACATTTTACATTGCAACTGAGATAATATCTTATCAAACGTAGAGACAAGTAATTAAGAAAAAAGTGAGTGTGGTGAAAGGGTGTGAACTTCTGATTTGACTTGTTTTCATGGCATGCGTTATACATGTTGTCCCTCCTAAAGCATCTGAAATAACCTGTGCCTTTATAAATTTGCACTGTTTGATGGAAGTCCAAGAGAATCCATCATTTTCTATGCTACAAGAATGTTGCAATACTAATCAACAGCCATTTGAACAATGTAAAATGACTTAGAAATGACTGGGAAAAAAGTTGCATTAGACCAATGTTTCTTTATTTGTAACAGTTTACACTTTCATAAAACACGCAGCTCGCAAAAAAAAGAGATGTCAAATGTAAAATGAACTTAATTTGAAAAGAAACTCCCTTGAAAAACAGCCAATGAAGTGTGCGTATTTTCAAAAACAAAAATGTTTTAAAAGTTTAAAACCGACTCACACATCCCTCATTACTGCTCACTGTTCCTCTTTATACTGATGAACATGTCCGACAATGACTCTTTTACATGAAAGCCAAGACATTTTCACTTCCAGATTAATAGACATAATAAAAAACCCACATACTTCACAATTTCTCACCTTGCAAGTCTTGAAGTACAAACTCATGTGTGGTGTGAGTGAATTAAAACAGTCAAGAGCTGCTGGCCAATAGTGGTGACACCACAACAAATGCCTTCGGAGACGTTCATGACAATAGACTGGTGATTAATCCAATAATCCTGCTTCTTTGAGGAGTCAGATCTGATTTTTAAAAACATGAATACTGTTGAGATGATTTTTAAATGCAGCTTTTGAAATCACTTTAGAAAGAGAAAGCAGCTATGAACAACACATTGAATCAATGATAATACGATTTTTCCTGAAAAACTATGTTAGAAGTAATCAACAGGAAAGTGTTTCTGTTAAGAGGTATTGCATTGCATTGTCATTTAAAAGACATTTTGTGCAAAATATATGCAACTGGTCAGAGGTGAGAGTGACATCATTAAGTGCAAAAGTAGCGCATGGTAAGATGGTCAGGGAAGCTGGTATTTTAGAACCCAGAACCTTATACTAAACATGCCCCGAAAACCAAATGCCATTTAACAGTGTTTTGCCCTCTCCAGCGCCCCCTGCAGCATAAAGGCCACAGCACAGGCACAAAGCCTGGTCTAGCACATGTCTTTGCGGTTGGTCCTGTGGTTGATGTCAGTGCTGTACGGAGAGTCCCAGTCTCTCTCAAACACTGCCTGCAGCTGCTCCTGGACTGTAGGGGTTGTGGACTGAGCCGAAGTCTGGTTCACCACTAACGCAGATCCAGCTGTGTTCACAAAGTAGTCACCTGACCAGTTAGACGTGCCTGGAAAGTACGAAGGCAGTAAGTATAGCAACAGGATAATACTCAACTATAGACAAAGTTTCTGATCATTCAGGTCTTCAGAAGATAAACTGTGAAGGGTTTAGATGTTTTAGAAATGCAATAAGAAGAACAGAATGTAAAACGAAAAGTAATGTGCCGTACCTATATAAGCAACTTTATCTGTCACCATGTACTTGTTATGGTTGACTCTGGCATAGGGAATTTGTTTCTGTCGAGGGTTGGCAGGCACAGTAAAAATCCTCTGTGAAAGGAAAAAATGATTTGTATTCATTTATTGCAGACATATTAAGCTTTTTTTTAAATTAGCAAGGACATATTAAACTGATCCGAAAGTGAAAGTTAAGACTACAAATGATTTCTAGTTCAAATAAATGCTGTCCATTCATCAAAAATCCTGAAAACAATGTAATAATATTTTACAATTGTACTGTATTTTTCATCAAATAAATGCAGACTTGGTGGCTTCTTTCAAAAACATTTGAAAAATCTTACCAACCCCAAACCTCAATAGCTGTTTCCATCACCCTCTTTTTATGCGCATTTTGAAGTATCGCATCAGAAACGAGGTGATGGAAACGGCAAATTTAGAAATTCGCAAAAAAGTTTTTACGCCCGCTTGAGGTGGTTTTTGACTTGTGCGAAAAAGGCTTAATGCGAATAATGGGAGATGGAAACGCATTTAGCGAATAAATCCCGCATGAGCGTTCAAAAATGTCATGTGACTTTGCGCTATGGGATGGCATAACCTGACTAACCAGCGGACTGATTTTTTTTGCACAGCATCTGAAATGTTGTTATGGTCATTCTGAAGTGCCTGAGCAAAGTCTGTCATCAAAGTATTTCTGTATAATTGCCTCCCAGAACGGTCTGCCACGACTGCGTTCCCAAACAGCTGACATTCACCTCCGAAAGCAAGACCGCATTTATTGTGTTTCATCTGCTCTCTCGAAGTGCAAGTAATTTATTATATTTGAGAATTATTATAATCAGTAGCTTCTCCTAATTTTCTTAGTGATATTTAGTGCCAGTTTATAAGGAAGTGACGATTTTGTTCTCTCTAACTCGTTGGAAGGAAACGGTGCTTATTTGCAAATGTTTTATGCGATATTCCAATTTTGCGCATAAGTTAAATTCACAACTTAGGATGGAAACCCAGCTAATGAGACTGTGTATGCAATGTGCATAAATGCAAGGCAACCTTATCATGGCCTCGGAGGTAATATATCCCACAACCTGTCAAATACTTAAAGAGCACCTCTGATGGCACTCACCACTTGAATGTCCAGCTTGCTCTTGTTCTGTAAGGAAGCCAGCGAGCGGAGGAAAGGGAACATGATGGGGTTGGTATTGTCCCAACAACTGATCAGCAGACGCACACAAACTTTACGCTCATAAGCCACGCGCCGCAGCTGGGTATCGATATCTGCCCAGTACCTGCGGGGAATCAGGGAGAGCAAGGGTTAAATGTGATGGGCATTACAGAGTTAAACTTTAAAGGTTCAAAATGTGCAGTGATCAGACAGCTCCATGTAGACTGAGACCATTCTGCTCCTGTGAACTTCTAAGTGATCTATTTGGTCCTTAATTGCTTCACTTGGACTGGGAGGGCCAAAATGCCAAACAAAAAAACTTAAACTAAACTAAACTAAAATTAAACCATAAATTGTTTTTTTTAATCACGTGAAATAAACATTAACTGAAATCAAATTAAACAAAAAAAAATTATTTCAGCTAGTTGGCAAAGCCAAAGTTATCATTTTCTTTTAGTTTAAATGGAAGTACTAAACTAACAACCTAAAAATAACTTGGTAACACTTTATTTTAAGGTGTCCTTGTTACAGGTTACATGTAATTACTATAGTATTAGCACAAAATTATGGATAATTACATGCAATAAACCCAAACCTAAACCTAACCCTGTAGTAAATACGTTACTCAGTACTTAAATGTATAATTACACTGTAATAGTGACACCTTAAAATAGTGTAACCAATAACTTAAGTTGAAGTACTAAAATAAAAAATGTAAATTTAATAAAAACTATAGACATATTATATGCCCCCCCCAAAAAAAAATTACTAAAATAAAAATACACTATTAATAACAATATTAATAAATACTAACTATAATAGTATGTCAATGACACTAAAAAAACTGTGTTGCTGTGTATATGTGTATGCTAATAATTTATTTTTAGATACAAGAAATCTTTTTGGGACTGGGCAGGAACTTTTGAGCTTCCTCGTGATATGCTAATGGTTCAAAAAGCCTATGATAAGCAGATTTCATAATGAAGACAGGTGGCTTTAGGCTGGTTGGTTATGAATGCATGAAGGAGGAGGCAGGGAATGTACCACAGACCTTTTGTGGCTGGAGTACTCCATAGTGGGGAGATAGTTCATCACAGCGATGTAGACGAACTGCCGGGCATCAGCAATCACACTGAGGATAGACTGAAGGTCTGGAGTCCGGCCCTCGGCGCACAGTGAAGGAGGAGAGCTCTGTGAGAGAGAGGAAAGCTTCCTCAATAATGCCAAACAAAACTGCAAACAGCTCAGTAAACAACACCAGAATAAGGAACAACAAAAGCCACAAAAATTCCAATGGCATTGACAGAAACGCACAGTGTTACATTCAGCGCATTAGTTTTTTCTTTGCTTTACTTTCTTTCATGATTGAGCTCAGTCTGTTCGGTGTTTGCCGGATCTCTCTTACTGATAGATAGGCGCTGGCATCGGTCCCATTGAGTGACAGCTGCATGGGTGTGTCCTTGTTGTACAGGGTGGAGTATTTTTTGGGCCAGTGCGCAGGAACGGTCTCGGTCTGATTCAAGTACCAATAAGCCTCGAAGATCTTCCCAAGATCCTTAGCAAGACAGCTGCAGTCATACACAACCGCACCCAACTCCTTCACCTGAGCATAAATCAACATATCAGACATATAAAACATACACAATACTACTGAGATCCCAGGGAGATGAGAAATATATGGAGTATTGGTGCTATTTCTGGGTGGATTCTAGGTGGTTAAGAGTCTTAATACTTAGAAAAGTATTAGCACATCTCTCCTCATGTATTAAAATGTTTGTATTCATCATCATTCAAAGGTTTGGGATCAGTAAGAGTTGTAATGTTTTGTTTTTTTTCACCAAAGCTGCATTTATTTAATCACTGAAAAATACAGTAAAACAGCAAATTGTGAAATATTCTTGGCCACATCACATCATTTTCACTTTCACTTTACTCCAGTCTTCAGTGTCACATGATCCTTCAGAAATCATTCTAATGTGCTGATTTGCTGCTCAAGAAACATTTCTTATTATCTCAAACACTTGTGCTGCTTAATAGTTTTATGAAAATCATGATACATTTCGTTTTTACAGGATGTTTGATGAATAAAAAGTAAAAAAAAATTTTTTTATTACAGCTTTTATTCAGCAAGGATGCCTTAAATCAATAAAAAGTCAGTAATTTCTTTAAAAAGCATACACTTTTGAATGGAAGTCTAACTTATTTCTACTATATGAGCGATGTATGAGTAGGTGAGGAAGCAAAAATTCCCAAACACTGATATCAAACCACGTGACATTTAAAGGTTATAGGCCATAATCCTTAAAAATAAAAAAAGACCGACCTGTGTTAGTGACCTCCAGTCCATATTGGCGCTTCCTATGTAAATGTGCTTCTTATCTACAATCCAGAATTTAGTATGCAGCACACCTGTCGTCAGCTCTCGCATATTCACCATCCGCACATCAGCTCCTGCAGAAAGTAAGGCATTATTTAATATAACGTTTATGTTTGTGCTTATATACTTTGTTATTTTTGAGTTGTCAAGCTGACTAACCAGAATCAGTCAGGAACTTAATGTCATCCATGGATTTTTTATCTGATGGTTTATCGACTGCAATTCGGACAGAGACTTTCCCCGAGAGCTGCCCTAGTTCCTGCAGAATCTGCTCACCCTAGAATGAACAGCTCACTTGGGTGAGACGTCAATAACACAGCCTATTATTCAGTGAGAAGTCAGTACACGTCACATCCAAACCTGATTAGCTGTGGCCTCGTGTGTGTGCGTGTCGTCATTGGTAAGAGTCCAGTAGAAGGAGGCGATGTCCAGACTGGATTGAGCACCAGATATAAGGTTGAACCAGGCTTCATATATGGACTGATGAGTGGTTGAGGAGTTAAACGCCAGCCCCTCAGGAATACTCTCCACTAAAACAATCCTGTAAATGACACACATATAAACTATAGTAGACAACAAATCCATAAAGGCAGACTTCATTGAAAGTACAGATGTGAAACTGCGTGCTATGGTTAACCTCATTTACCAGTAGACCACTAAAACACTCAAAAAACGAAGAAATGTGTGACAGTGATCCAAATAAAGTTCCCTAGGTGGGTGTCTACCTGCAGGGATCAGTACAGGTTTCTCTGATTAGAAGATGCTCCTGCTGTCCAGATGATTTTGATGAGGATGTTGTTATGGGAACAAGCAGGGTTTGGAGTGACAGGAGTATCAACAATACTGTGGTTAAACTGGTGAGGATGATCAGACACCTGTAATACTAAACACAGAGATGGATATGTTCAAAATCCCCGGGCAATGATAGAGATATAAGAGATAATGTACAGTTACTGGTCATTATTACCTAAACAAACTCTAACAACAGTCATCATTCATATGATGACCATTATCCAGCTCATTACACAGATACTTATATAAATAATTGGACATGTAAAACGATTTGAAATGAAATTATTTAATTTAATAATTTAATTATTATAAATCTAAAAAATCTGACTTCATATCAGGTCAAAATCATGTTATCATGCTATCGCTGTGCAAGAATTCTAGATTCTGGATGTTACCCAAATATTATGTGTCAAAGTTTGGTACACACATTTGTTAAATTTTTTTAAAAGTGTCATTTTTGAAGTGTGTAAGAGACAAATCTTTTGCACTCCGAATGTTTTACAGTCTCACTTCTATTTCTGTGTGTGTTTGTTCAACATTGTGGATATATACTGTATGTTTCATTTCACACATTTTAGAAAAAATATCTGATCAATTTTGACTACGAACAGCCAGTGTGTGACTTTTAATAACCACTTAGACTCATCAAATTAAGCCCATTTTGTTCAAATTTTACACATTTTTTTTTTTGATCCAATTCAGGAGACCATTTTTTATATCCCATTTTATATATAAAAAAAAAGCCCAGCTTTTTAGGGTTAATTATGCATGCTTGTTTCTTATTTTTACATGCATATTACCTTTGCTGTCATCTAATGTTTACTTAAAGTTGATCTTTAAAAACACTAATAACTAGTAATAACATAATTTTTTATAGCATTTTACTACCAGCCATTGATCAGTCAAGTGCCATAATCAGGATAGATCGATTTAATACCTTTTGTGAGCCTAGATGTGTTTCTCCTCTGCTTAGCTCCACATCGACCATCTTGATCAAGACATGAAAATAAAAAGAATTGTGGTTAGTTAAACACAGTGTCTTAAGTTTGCACATTAATTTATAAATTAAAACCACTAGATAACAATAAGCACATTTAAAGAGCGTAGAGTAATTACAATCAATTCTAAATTGAAGAAATCAGTAATCATGTGTAACCTACCTTTTCGTATGGTATATCTGACTTCATTGTGTCGAGGTTCACCAGCGCATCAGGAAGAAATACAAATGCTAAAAAATGAAAGATGAGTCAGTCTTGCTCTGGGGAATCTGTGTTCGTGTAAGCATGTAAACTGGATGGTGAACATTTGTGTGTGTGCCATTGTTCTGTCTCCTGAGTCCAGCACTTCTATACACACAGGCTTTTTGCC